>PVKE010004690.1:0-63067 GCA_004027555.1 Craseonycteris thonglongyai
TGTGGACACACCCAATAACTTGGTGATTGCCTGAGGGAAGGGGAGGAGTGGGGAGGGAGAGAGGGAGGGGAGGTGGGAGAGGGCACCAGCATTATGGACACATTCAATGGTTTGGTGTTTACCTGGAGAGGAGGGAGAAGGGGGGAGGGGGGAGGGAGATTTGTGTGGGGAGGGGGGAGTGGGCACCAGATGCTTCAGGTTGGAGGGGGACCTGATTCTGGGAGCTGGGCACATAATGTGATGCATGGGTGATGTGATGTGGAGTTGTCCATTGGGAAACTGATTGTTACCAACCAATGTCACCCCATTAAATTTAACAATAAAATATAATAATATTAAAAAAAAAAAGAAGTGTATAAAACATCACCATCCCTAGTTATAAGGGAGGCTGAGCGTTTATAAGCAGGGCACTTTGCCACCCCCAAATCATAATCTGTTATAAGAAAAAGGGGAAAGGGAAATTTCACAGGCAACATGAGGTGGCTGGCACACCTTTCATACCTCTTTGGTAGTATTATAAATTATTTGGTAAAATCCTGTTGCAAAGTAATCTGGCAGTGTGTATCCTACAAAATCTTTACATCCTTCGATATACTTCGATATACTTGTTAGTTGGGACATACATCTTCATTTTTCTGAAACATCCTGTTTCTTTGCGCGCCTCCTAAAACTTCCCCAAGGAAGACAAAGTAACTTCTCTGCTTAGTGAGTTTAGGGTAAGAAACGGATATACATAGTTGAGTTCTCCCGTTTTTCCTGATGGGAGCCATCTATTTCCAAGAAACACACATTTTGGTTTGCTCCACTATGCCGTTTTATAGAATTACCGGTAGATCCACTGTGGGGAGGATTCAGTTATCCAGATTTGTCTCTGATGGGTGAGTGTGCCTAGTTCAGTGTTTCAGGCTGCCATACATATAAGCCAATTCTTCTAACCAAGCTTTAAAAAAAAAAAAAAGGATTTATTGATTGCTTTGCCTATGGTTCTGGATTTTTAAGTATCTATTTCTAATAGTTTAAAAATATGTCTTGAAGCTATGTTGTTAGATTGTAAATATTTATAATTATGGATACCTTTATAAGCACTTATTTTTTACATATTGTTTTTTCTTCCAATGATTACAGGGAATACTATATCTCTCCAACACTTTTTAATATATGTTAAATTTCTATTTTACTAATCAACAACTGTAGTGGATCAGCATTCTTTGAAAAACAACAACAACATTGAACTTTGGTGCTGTGGTTTGTTCCTTCTAAACAACCCACACCTACTTCACTACTTGACATCTTGAAATCATCTGGGATTCTACTTTTAAAGATTTGTTTTTATTGTTTTTTGACAGAGAGAGAGAGAGACAGAGACAGACAGAGAAGGGGAAGGACCTAGAGCAGTCTCCATAGTTGACAGCATTAGTTTTCCATATAGTTTCATTCCACAGGTGGATGCGGGGCTGCGCAGGGCAGGAACTGGGCCGGGAGCCTCCTGCATGGGCCCCGGCGAGAAACGAACTGGGGGCACACCCCAGTTCAGCATATGGGTCCACATGGGCTGGGGCCGGGATTCGATCCTTGGGCTCTGGGGCTGCAAAGCGAACACTTAACCCGCTGAACCATCCCAACTTCCCCTAGGATTCTTTTAAAAATCATTTTTATATTGTGTATTAATAATTAATTAGTCATGATAACTTTTGCAGATTCCTTTATTGTGATGATTAAATGTGCTAAAGCTTGGAAAGTGTTTGGCATGATGCTAGTCATTCAATAGTGTTTGGAATGATGATGAAAATTATCGATATTATTATTGTTCAGCACAGAGCCTTTCTCTCTCCAGAAGCTTTTAGTGATCTTATCCTTGGCTTTCACAATTACTACTACTTAGCTGATTTCCAAACCTGTCACCTACCTGGATACCGCTCCTGGACTCTCTTGTTTTATTTTCCATTTCTATGACAGATTACCACTTAGGTATTCCACCAGAAAATCAAACCTAACACATCAAAATTGAACTGTTTCCTAATTTCCAATTTCTCTTACTGGAATAAGTAAACATGCTCCCAATTCCCTAGTGTGGAATTCTTGGAGACATCTTTGCTGGTCCTCTTATGTAGCTCGCATCCTGCAACAAGATAGTTGAGCCCAGTGCCTGTATTATGTGTGCCTGCACAGTCAGTGTTAGTCTTCTTCCTTCTCCTCCTATACATTTAATACATGTCTAAGCCCTGTCAAAACTTTTTTTTTTTTTTTAAATATGCCTTTTGGGATATTTAAGCTGGCTATTTTTTTTTTTAAGATTTATTTTATTGTTTGACGGAGAGAGAGAGAGAGAGAGAGAGAGAGAGAGAGAGAGAGAGAGAGAGAGAGAGAGAGAGAGAGAGAGAAGGGGGAGGGCACAGAGCAATCTCCACAGCCGTACATCATTCTTTTCGACAGTTTTGAAACAGTTTCATTCCACAGGTGGATGTGGGGCCACACATGGGAAGCAAGCCCCAGTTCAGGGTATGGATCTGCATGGGCTGGGCCAATCCTTGGACCTCATGGCTGCAAGGTGATCGCTCAACCTGCTGAACCATTCCAGCATACCCTGTAAAAATTTAAAGGGCCACTTCTATTCATCATCGTCTTCATGACTCCTTCTTCCCAATGTATTACTTTTAACCCAGTATTGAGTTATTTCCCTAGTTTTCCTCTTTATTTTCCAATTTCTTTTATTTTTTGCTATCCTTCCAGGTTAATTATCCTCAAATGTACCAACCATACATTTTGTTATATACTATCTAACAGTCTTTTGCTTTGGACATAAAGCTAAACCCCTCCTCCTACTACTCCAGGCTTTCTATTAACAGGCGTCTAACCTATATCATTAACTACCCCTTTAGGACACTATGAATCAGTCAGCCTGGCATGCTGGTTCCTTCTTGAAAACCCCAAACACTTTCTGAATGCTTTGTTTTTATAATTATAAAGACTAACTGGAACTTTAAGCAAACATAGTTAGTCAGGATGATGTATGGGAGGAGCTAGTGCTTATTATGGAAGTTCTCACATTCTACATAATCATGAGAATTCTACATATAAGAACTTATAGGAAGTACTCTATGTTCATAATAAAGCTCTATGGTTCTAATGTCCCCTTTGCTTTTCTTCCTTTTCCCTTTTATAAAGACTGTGTGCATGGCTTGACATATCTGCATGCATTGGGTTGCAACCTTTTCTTTTCTCTCCAAATAAATTCTTTTTTGATGATGAAACACCTAGTTGATATTATTTTCCAGTCAACAATCCTTACTATTCTTTCTGCCTAGACACCTTTCTTGCACTATCTCTGCCTGTCAAAATAATACTTATCCTCCTAGGACCTTGTCAAAGGCTTTGATTCACCACCAGGTAGGATTTGTCTTTTCTTTAAGCCTCTATAGCATTTGGTATACTTTTGGTAGCAATAAAGATATCTTTAAGTTAAAGGTCTTCAGGATTTATTATCTTGACCTTTTATCAGATTGCAAAATGTTTAAAGGGCTTTACCCTACTCATCTTTTAATTTTTGATAGACATTAATACAATATATTTCACAAAGTTGGTCCTCAATAAATATGTGTTGAATTTAATAAAAATTGCATCATTTAAGACAAAGAAAAATTATTCTAAAAATACGACTAAGGTTTCCTAACAGACTGAGTAAAATAAATATTTGTTCAAATTTAAAAGACCATTTTCTATGAATGAATTCTTTTTTTTCTTTAAGATTTATTTTGTTTTTGACTAAAACAGAGAGACAGAGAACAGAGAGAGACAGAGGGCCCAGAGAAGTCTCCATAGCTGTATGTCATCAGTTTTCCACATGTTTTTATTCCACACAGGTGGGCAGGGGCTACGCAGGGTGGGATGTGGGCTGGGGGCCTCTCACATGGTAGGCACTCCCCCTTGAGCCAGGGGTTGAACCAGGGAGGTGAGAACCAAACTGGGGGCATTCTGCACGGGAAGCACAGCCCAGTTCAGCATATGGGTCTGCATGAGCTGGGGTGGGGATTTGATCCTTGGTCCCTGGGGCGGCAAAGCGAGGGCTTAACCCGCTGAGCCATCCTGGCTTCTTCTATATGTATATGAATTCTTGCTTGTAGAGTGGATTAACTAAATATCACAAGAGAAGGCATGCATTTTTACAGTAATAGACCTGAAGGAAACATACAATTTTCAAGAAAACCAGACCACAGAAACAGCTGTGGCATATAACTAAGGGGTTTTCTGAATATTTGATGCCCTTTGCACACAGCTTAATTAGAAATATTTGACTCCCCATGCTGCTTTTGTTAATACAACGATAATAAAATAGCTTTCAACCATAGCATTGTACAGCCTTAGTAGATGAAAGAAAATGACGGAATACAAGTCTTGGAATGTGGACTGCAGCCTAATTCTGGGGTATTTTCAATGGTGGTATTGGGACTTTATTTAGTAAGCAGCCCACCGAAAATTTTGTTCTTGTTGTTTGCTTTTGATTCTGTGAGCCCTGTTATAGATACATGCTTCAAGAAAATAACTACAGAGCAGAAAGTAGGCTGGATTGGAAAGAGAACCTTACAAGTAAGGGCTGAACTTAGCTGATCTGCTTATAATAGAGTAGATAAAAGTCAATGAACTAAAGTTGCAGAAGTACTGGAAAGGGGGAAATGATTCTGATGCAATAACTGTTACAAAGTACTTAGCAATTGACCTGTAAATGATTATGATGATTAGAGTAAGTAGCAACTAAAATAGCTCCTATGTCTTTGACTCAGAGAAGAGAGAGACAGAAATACTATGGATGGAGGTGAGGGGAGAGACCAAAGATACTAATAGCCACTAATATTTGGTCAATGCAAGCCAATAAAATACCTCTTTTTGCATAGTAAATGAAACAAAATTTAAAAGGATTCATCATCTCCAGTGTTTTATTGGAGGGGGGTCAGGGGGATACATTTTTTTTTTTTTTTGGAGGGTAAGCCGCGAAGTTTATTGAAAGCAAAAGAGAGAATGTACACTTCCAGGTGGAAGGGGCCCTGAGCAAGAAGTGGCTCGAAAGACTATTACGAGGAGCTGAGCAGTTTTTATTGCCTTTCCTCAGGAAAAGAGAAGACACTTGTGGGTGTGGGGTCTTTTCTTTGACCGTCTTCATGGACAGGGGCCTCATTGCACCACTTTTTAGAATGACACATGTGCTTTCTCAGAATTCAGTCTGTTCTAATGATACTGATGAACCTCTGGGCATGTGTACGGTATTACAGTGATTCTGTCATGAGTCCCAGGTGAAATGAAGGTCATTAGGACTCTTATTCTGCAGGTGCTAATGACCGGGTTAAAACAAAGGGCATTTTGTGCTACTCCCTTGTATTAGCTATCTTTCTTTCCTATCTTCATATGGTTGCTTAATCGGGGAGTGGTCTCCTGAGAATAGGGTGCTAACCCTCCTAATTTAGTCAAATAGCAGTCTGATCACATGGTCCAAGACTAAAATGTATATCCTTCTCAAATTGACCTTTAAATTCAATGCCAGCTCAATCAAAATCTCAGCAGATTTTTTAAAAAGGCTTAACAACCTGGTTTTAAATATGGGTTCCGGGTGGGGAGCACATAATGCGATGTATAGACAATGTAATATAGAATTCTACACCTGGAACCAAAGTAATTGATATCAATTAATGTCACCCCAATAAATTTAACAACAACAACAAAAATGTATATGGAAATGCAAAGGACCTGGTATAGTTAAAACAATGTAGGAAAAAATTCCATCTAGTTGAATGTCTTACAGTACCTGACCTCAAGGCTCTTTTGGTTTCCTGACCCAAGTCCAAAGTGTATGAGGTGGGGTATGGGGGGCAACATAGAGGGAGGAGGTTACCCACACAACACCACGTTATTCCCTGGCACCAGCAGGGTATCTGAAAATATATCTCAATTCTGACATTATCTACCTGGAGACAGCATGAGATTTTAACAAGTGAAGACTCAGTACAAGAGGACTGACACCCTCCCACATACAGAATCAGAGGTTCTCCTTGGGTTTGATTCATTTTCAAGAGTGGTTCACAGAGCTCAGAAAAACATTTTACTAACTAGATCAGTGGTTCGTGATAAAAGGATGTAACTCAGGGACAACCAGATGGAAGAGAGGCATAGTGCAAGGTATGGGGAAAGGGAGGGGAGCTTCCACAGTGGTTCGTGATAAAAGGATGTAACTCAGTAACAACCAGATGGAAGAGAGGCATAGTGCAAGGTATGGGGAAAGGGAGGGGAGCTTCCACACCTTCTCCAGGCTACTAGCTCTCCCAGCACCTCTGCAAACTCAGCAACCCAGAAGTTCTCCAAATGTGGTCCTTCTGGGCTTTTATGGAGGCTTTCTTTTATGGGCATGATTGATTAAATCATTGTCAGTTGATTCAGCTTCTAGCTCCTCTTCCCTCTGGAGCAGACTGAAAGTTCTACCGTAACTCTATAATCACATAGTTGGTCCCTCTGGTGACCAACCCCCATCCCTGGGTGATCTAGGGGCATTCCAATTCACCTCATTAGCATAACGAAGGACACCTGGATCGTTTTTTATCACTTAAGAAATTCCAAGGGTTTTAGTAGCTCTGTACCAGAAATGGGGATGAAGACCAAATATATATTTCTTCTTTTAAATCTTAATATTATGGAGACATATTTTAAAGTTACAATGATCAATACAGTGTGGTATCACTATAAGAACAGAGATCTAGATCAATGGAACAGAACAGTCATT
This sequence comes from Craseonycteris thonglongyai, assembly GCA_004027555.1. NCBI lineage: Eukaryota > Metazoa > Chordata > Mammalia > Chiroptera > Craseonycteridae > Craseonycteris > Craseonycteris thonglongyai. Next base: position 6,764 of record PVKE010004690.1, read on the forward strand.
CCAGAAATACACCCATATATGGTATATGCAGTCAATTGATGCTCCACAAAGGTATTGAGGGTAATTCAATGGAAAAAAGGATATTCTTTTAAAAATAATGGCAGAACAGCTAGATATCCACAGAGCAGAGAGTAAATTTCAGTCCTTCCTTATACCATATACAAAAATGAATTTGAATGGATTATAACCACAAACATAAAAACTAAAATAAAATACTTCTAGAAGAAAACATAGGAAAATCTTCACGACTATGACATATACAAAGATTTCTTAGAATAGTTGGTGTAAGAAATGTTCAAACCTGTAGAGAACTTTAATGAGTTTATTTGAGCCAAACTGACAATTGCCAGGAAGCAAAATCTCAATGGATTAAAAAAATGCTCCAGAGAATGGCAGTTTTTTAGTTTGTTTTATACAATAGAATCAAAGGAGGGGATGTAAGGGGGTTACATGAAATCCACTGGTGGTAGATAAAGGGGGTAGGAGAAAGCAAATAGGAGAAATCTCTGAGATTGGACAGAAACTAAAATGGAGAGACACATACTTTTTTTTACATTGGTGGGTTCAGGTCAGTTAATTGACATTTACAGCACATAGGGGTGGTATTTGAAAAATAAGATAACAATTAGGAGTTCTGTGGTCTTGCTCTGGCACCTGGATATACCCTAAGGGGGTCTGGGAAAGGGATTACTCTGACATTCCAAGGTTATGTTATTTTAGATTTACAAAGACAATAGACAGGCTCGGTTATGGTAAAGATTGACCTTTGGGGGAGCTGGGATGACTCAGTGGGTGAAGGGCTTGCTTTGCAGCCCCGGAGTCAGAGGACCAAATCCCCGCCCTTGTGGACCCATATGCTGAACTGGGGTGAAACCATGTTGAAAACTGATGATGTACAACTATGGAGACTGTTCTGGGCCCTCCCCCCTTCTTTCTGTCTCTGTCAAAATCAATAAAATAAATCTTTAAAAAAAAAAACTTCATCTCTTCAAAAATAATATTTAATAAAATGAAAAAGCAAACCACAGACTGGGAGAAAATATTCACCATACATATATTTAATAAAGAACTTGTATCTCAAATGCTTATAATTCAATAAGAAGACAACACAATTTAAAAATGGGCAAAGTATTTAAACAAACACTTCTCAAAAAAAGATATACAAATGGCCAGTAAACACATGGCGGTATGCTCAACATCAGTAGTTATTGGAGAAATGCAAATTAAAACACAGTGAAATACTACTATAACACACCTACTAAACTGGCTAAAATTCAAATGGGTGACCATAGCAGGTGCTGCCAAGGCCACAGAACAGCCAGTATTTTCATACACTGCTGATGGGAATGTAAAATGGTACACCTGTTCTGGATAACAATTTGGCAGTTTCTTATAAGGTTAGATATACTTACCATATATAAACAATAATATAAACAGAGCCACTTTCAAATAGAGCCAGAGCTGCCACCTGTTATTGTAAGAAGGGAAAAATAATCTTTGGACTGGGCCTAAGCAACCTTGTTTCCAAAAAAACTGTTTCCAAAGAAAACAAGAAAGCAATTATTTGGACTGCTGGACTGACAACTACTGGACTAAAAATTAAAAACATTATTTATAATTAACATCAGTATGTTATCTGTTTCCATAGAAATGCCTTCCTTCTATTGAAGTGATTGTTCCCCTTCCTTTTCTCACAAGTACCCATTGCCTTTGTCTCCTAATCAAAACATTATTTGGCCTTCTGCCTGAATTAATGATTCACAAATAGCTATTTCTATTGATCTCAAACAAATGCTTGTTTGCCTCTCACTTTAAAGATTTTAGGTTAACACATTTAATTTAGCAATTCCACTTCTTGGCATTTGCTCAGGAGTAATGAAGCATATCCACACAAAAATTTAAATATGAATGCAAATAACTTTATTTGTAATGGACAAAAACTAGAAATAGAGTCTATCAATAGGTGAATGTATTAAAAAATTATAGTGAAACCACTGAAATTGGAAATATATTGAACTATTCAGTAATAAATAATAAACTACTAACAACTAGTAATCTAAAGACATTTCAAAACTTTTTATTATTTATTTATTTTATTTAAAAGAACTAGACACAAGAGTCAAGAGTATATGGTTCCATTTATTTGAAATTAAAAAAAAACAACCCATTAATTCATAGTGACTGCAGAATGATGTTTACCATTGATGAGGGTAGAGAGAGAATGACGGCAAAGAAACATGAGTGAATTTGGCGGGGGGGGGGGGGGGGGGGGGATAAAATTTTTTTTTTTTTTTTTTTTTTTTTTTTTTTTTTTTTTTTTTTTTTTTTTTTTTTTTTTTAATTAATTTTTTAAATTTTTATTGTTTTGTTTTGTTTTTTGACAGAGAGAGAGAGTGAGAGATACAGAGACAGAGAGAGAACTGAACTGGGGGCACTCCCCAGTTCAGCATATGGGTCCGCACGGGCCCGGGGCTGGGATTCGATCCTCAGTCCCCGGTGCTGCAAAGTGAGCGCTCAACCCACTGAGCCATCCCGGCTTCCCCATGTTTCTTCTTTTTTTAAAGATTTGTTTTATTGTTTTTGACAGAAAGATAGAGTCATAGAGAGACAGAGGGGAGGGGGAGGGCCCAGAGCAGTCTCCATAGTTGTACGTCATTAGTTTTTCGACATAGTTTCATTCCACACAGGTGGGCAGGGGGCCACACAGGGCTGGGGGCCTCCAGCACGGAAAGCTCACCCCAGCAGGAACCAAACTGGGACCCCCTCACATGGGAAGCACACCACAGTTCAGCATATGGGGCTGCACAGGCCGAGGCTGGGACTTGATCCTTGGACCTCTGGGCTATAAAAACGAACACTTAACCCGCTAAGCCATCCCAGCTTCCCCAAATTTTCCTTCTTTTTGATTGTTGTAGTAACATGGGTACACTTTTGTCAAAACTCACCTATCAGTACACTTAAAAGGGTGTATTTTATTGTATGTTATATATATATATATATATATATATATATATATATAATTGACTTAAACTGTAAAAACCCAAACTATAAATTGTATGTACTTCTGGTCATAAAATGAATTGCCAATTTGTACTCTGCCCTCCCTCACCCCTCCCAGGAACCTATAATCCTATCTTTTTTTGCCTACATTGAAAACAACACTGGAGACTTAGCTGGTCATTCAAGGCCGTGGACTTTCCATCCTAGAACCATGGCCCAATTTGTCCAGAACCTTGTGGTGAAGGTCCCAGTGCTGGTAAACACTGCTATGACTTACTTAAAGCCTCTATTGGCAATATTTTAGCATTATGCCAAGGTTGAGCTGGTTCCTCCCACCCCTGAGAACTTCATATCTATTCAGAGCTTTAAAAAAAAATAGTCAGGGAAGCCAGGATGGCTCAGTGGGTTAAGCGCTCACTTTGCAGCCCCAGAGACTGAGGATCAAATCCCAGCCCCGACCCGTGTGGACCCACATGCTGAACTGGGGATTGCCCCCAGTTCAGTTCTCACCAGGGTGAGACCCCGACCCACTTCCTGCCTTGTGCAGCCCTGCACCCACCTGTGGAATGAAACTATGTGGAAAAACCAAATGATGTGCAACTGTGGAGACTATTCTGGGCCCTCCCCCTTCTCTCTGTCTCTGTATCTCTCTGTCAAAAACAATAAAAATAAATATTTCAAAAAAATAGTCAATATTGCTCAAATTGCTGGCTTCAAATAGCTCACAGTTAAGGAAGCTTTGATGAATGGTTTGGTGGTGTGAATGTGTTTAAGTCAGCAAGATCATAAGCAAGAATGGCATCATTGGCTATAATGTTTGAAGACCAATTTTCAACATGTTTACTTTTGGTTTATTATTTGAATGCATTGTCTTCCAATTTGAGAACATGATATAACTCCCCATTTAGTTAGGTCTTATTTAAATTCTCTCAATAATATTTTATAGTTTTCAGTGTACAGATCTTACACATATTTTATAACATCCATTGAGTATTTCATGTTTTCCAAATGCTATTAGATTGGTGCAAAAGTAATTGCGGTTTTGGACCTTGACTTTTAAATCATTACAAATATATCTTTATTAATCAAAACATGAATCATTACAATCAACACATTTTTTGCCAAATGAGAAATAAGTGTGTGTATTCCTGTAGCGTAAAACTCTGTGCTTTGGGATTCGAAACTCTTGGAAAGCATTTTCTGCATTCTGCTGGTTGTGGAAGCATTTTCCCTGCAAAAAGTTATCAAGATGCTTGAAGTGGTAATTGATTGGCGAGAGATCGGGTGAATGGCAGACGAGGCAAAACTTTGCAGCCCAGTTCATTCAACTTTTGAAGTGCTGGTGGTGCGACATTTGGTGGGGCGTTGTAGTGGAGAAGAATTGCGCCCTTTGTGTTGACCAATGACTGTAAAATGGTGGATGTTGAATTCTTTGGCAACTTCTCATGTAGTTGTAAGAGGATCAGCTTCAACGATTGCTCTCAGTTGGTCATTGTCAACTTCTGATGGCTGGCCACTATGCTCCTCATTAAGGTTCTTGTCTCCTTTGCAAAACTTCTTGAACAACCACTGAACTACATGTTCATTAGCAGTTCCTGGCTCAAATTCATTGTTGATGTTGTGAGTTGTCTCTGCTGCTTTATGACCCAGTTAGAACTCAAATAAGAAAATTGTTCAAATTTACTTTTTGTCTAATTATTTCCATAGTCTAAAATAAACATAAATGGGGAAGCTGGGATGGCTTAGTGGGCTAAGTGCTCGCTTTTCAGCCCCGGGGACCAAGGATCGAATCCCGGCCCTGGCCCATGCGGACCCATGTGCTGAACTGGGGAGTTCCCCCAGTTTGGTTCTCACCAGGGTGAGACCCTGGCCCAGTTCCTGCCCTGTGCAGCCCTGCGCTCACCTGTGGAATGAAACTATGTGGGAAAACCAATGATGTGCAACTATGGAGACTGTTCTAGGCCCTCCCCCTTCTCTCTGTCTCTGTATCTCTCTCTCTTTGTCCAAAAACAATAAAAATAAAATTTTTAAATAAATATAAATATGAATTAAACAGCAAGTAATAAGTCATTAGAAAAAAACATAAAGTGAGAAATGTGCATTAAAACGATGTATAAAATAACACATTTATTTAAGAATGTATTCCACTATCAAATGGCAAAGTTCAATAATGTAAAAACTGCAGTTATATTTGCACCAACCTAATATTATAAATGGTATTTAGAAAGTTTTAATTTCCACTTGTTCATTGCTCATATGGAGAAATACAATTGAACCTTTTAGTATTGATTGATCTTATATACGGGATCTTGCTACTATCTATCTATCTATCCATATCTATCTCTCTATCAATATCTATTTCTCTATCAATAACTATCCACATCTATATCATCTATATCTAGTGGGGTTTTTTTTGTAGGTTTGTGATCATTTTCCTTGTATAAAATTATGCCATCTGAGAATAAGAATAGTTTACCCCTTGCTTTCTGACTGTATGCCTTATACTTGCCTTATACATGCTTTAATATATTGGCTAGGACTTCCATTGCAACGTGGACCTGGTGTGTTGGATGTGGTATTTACTGCCACTTCCTTCTAGTGAGACTTTCTGTACTCAAGTAGACAGAAAGCTAAATACTAAATTTCCCAGACTTCCTTGCACCAGAGCTCTGTATTTAATTAAATTTCAATTAGTTGCACCTACACGTATTTGAAAAGGTGGAGCTAAAGTGGAGGTTTTCTTACTGCTGCTTTTGGCTATTTGTTGATGACATGTCCATGTGGAACTGGGGTTTTCTACAGTGTCCAGTCTCCAGTGGCAGTAGCATCAGCGTCCCAACCTCTAGAATGCAGCTACCGCATTTTGTTCCTTTTTGTTTGTTTTGTTTTTAACTTGAAAAGTTCTAGTGGCAGTCTCCTGACTCCCTACCTTCTTGCTAATGGTAAAAGGTAAATTTCCTGGGAGATCAGTTTTTCAGTGTTCAGGGAGTCAGTCATTCCTGGACCTTAGCTTAGAACCCAAACATCCTAACCTTCTTCCAGTGATTTTTGTAATGATCTGATTCTTGGTTTTAAAGTTCTTTTTACTTAAAATACTTCAGGTGGTAGCTTTAGCATTGTACCCTCCCGCTTGATACACACAGTCAGTGCAGACATTCAACAAAGCCTTAATCAGCAGGAGTGGAGACAAACAGGCAGCTTGGGCACAAGAAATTATACTAAGTCCTTGAGGAGACAGGTGTGCCAGATCAAGTTTCCATTACAGGAACACAACACACTACACTAGTTATCAGGAACGAGTGCCAACACCTGGGCGTTCTGTGCTGCGATGTAGCCCAGGTGTGGAGCTGCTAAACCTCTGTCAGGCTCTTGTGGCTCCTCTTGTTCCCTATGCTTGGGAACAGATCTGGCCCCAAAGCGCAGGGCAAAATTATACCTTTGGCTCAAGGTAAAGTTATTTCAGCAATGATGATTAGAGTTGCAGGGAGGAGGAAATAAGCAGGGCAGTTTAAAACTTAAAAGAATAATTTTGCTGAGTAACGCTACTCAGCAATAAGAAAAGATGAAATACAGCTATTTGCGACAACATGGATGGACCTTGAGATCATGTTGAGATAAGTCAGACAGAAAGAATCAAAACCGCATGACCTCACTCATAGGTGGAATATAAAACTGAAAGGAACAAAGAAACAAACTCGTGGACACAGTCAATAGTTTAGTGGTTACCTGAGGGTAAGGGGGAAGGGGGTTTGGGGAGTAGGGAGAGGGCATCAAATATATGGTGATGGAAAGAGAGCTGACTCTGGGTGGTGAGCACATAATGCAATACATAGACGATGTAATGTAGAATTGTCCACCTGGAACCTATGTAATTGTTACAACCAATGTCACCCCAATAAATTTAACAATTAATCTAAATAAATAGAAAAAAAAAGAATAATTTCAAGGCAAATAAAAAGACAGAGATACTTCATAAAGCATTTAATAGTTATATGGTACTCATTACCCAAGATGTGAAGTAGATATTTGGCTTTAATTGTGTTTTCTTCATATACTATTAATGTTAAGAACAAGCTGTTGAGATCACTTGTCATTCAATTTAGAAATCCCTTCAATGTTATTGACTAATGGTTGTCTAACTCTTGCTTGAACAGTTAAGGGTGACAGGGAGTTCATTATTTCACAAACTTGGCTATTCTATTTCTCTAATCATCAGATTATTTTTCATAATGAGTACCAAATCATCTCTCTGTAATTTTTTTCTCTCTGAGGGTAAGCATATGGTTTCTTGCTGTTTGTTCCTATTTCAATGTATCTCTGGTGTCTATTCCCACTCACAAAAGACTTCAAATTCCTTTTAGGAACTGCATCTCTGAAAACCATGAGGAGAAGAACTGTGTCTGCCTCCCACTCTGGAAACCAAGGGCACGTCCTTCCCTTCTCTGCCCTTGTAAACCCAGACATAGGTATGTGTCCTAGGTTTGGCCTGTCATACTTTCCTTTTAGTTTTCAATCTTAAAAGAATGTGGCATGAATTGGACTGGCTAGAGGTCATTCAGCACAAAGGTTGTGTGCCAGCTATGCATTCCAGTTAGGAGCTAAGTGGCTATACTTTCTGCTTCCAAATCAATTTGTGTTACCTTGATTACTATTCATTTCAGAACCTTGTCCTCTAATCTCAATTCTAAGAGCCTCCAATAGTCTTCCAACACTTTAATTATCTTACAGTTTGTTTCTGTTACTTGCAATTCAAATTTAACAAAAACAGTATATATGAGTGGGTAGGTAGGTTTTTTTCCCTCCTGGAGCGTCTAGTCTTTTCTTATCTTAGGAACAATTTGGTTGCAGTGGACAGAACCTACTCTAATTAACTCAAAAAATGAGAGTTTTATTGAAAGAACACTCAAGGAACTAAGGATAGGAATTAGAGCTGGGTCTGAAGAAAATGGAGCTGGAAAATGGGAAGTCAGGAACTGTGGTTATTCTTTTGGTCGCTTTACTGCTATTTTCTACATATATACTCTGGTCTCTACTCTTGCTAGTCGCTGTTTAACCATATCATATCAACTGTTCATGGCCAGTTAGCTTAATCTACAATCAAGTGACTACAACTCGAAGTCTCTGTTCAGATTATCAAAAGAGAAAACATTCCTGTCTGACCAGCCAATAGATTGGCAAGCTCTGGGTTACATATTCACCCTTGGTCAAATCAGCCAAGGAAGATGTAAGGGCAGGCTAATTGTATATCCCCCCAAAGGCAGTGGGTGTGGCATGTCAAGGTAGAAGGTGAAGTTGGGAGTACCTAGCAAATTGATTGGTCTAGCATGCTCTTGATGTGTAAATGATTCCCACAAGGCCAGACACTGAAAAGTGTAGCCTAGGAAGTTGGAAGTTATTCTCTTTTTGGAATGATCCAAGATTTCCTACTGAATATGAATATTTTTCACATAAGGATACCTGCTTATTTGTAAGTAGTCATCCTGATTCTAGTAACCAGTTGTTGTCCCAAAGAGGCTGATAGAAATCTGTCACCTCTCCTCAGTGGCTTTCTGTCTCATTCGGTGATTTCTCAAAGTGGTGGTTCTGTAGGCCACGTGCATTAGGATCTCCATGGGAAGGAAGCTTGTTTGAAATGAAGATAGACTCCTGGGATTCACTCTAGATCTACCTAATCAGCATTTCTGCAGGAGAAAGAGTGGAAGGAGCTGTCCATTTGCATTTTAAATAAATTCTTCACGTTATTTTCAAGTACGTTAACATTGAGAACCATTGAGCCATACTGTAAATTACTTGAGGACAGGGGACATTTATTGTCTTATTAAGGATTGTATCCTTAACACATTGCCTAGCACATAGAAGACACTTATAAATATTATAAATGTATTAAAAAAATCAATGAACTTTCTCTTACAACAAAAACGTAATTCTGTTTATATACAAATGTATAACAACAGTGATCAGGGTTAACTTACAGTTACTGATTGAATCATAAATTCATGATCGTATTACAATACTGAATTGTTTCTATCAATAACTAAAAATACTAATAGGTATCAAAAAATAAGCCCATTTTGTGATACTTTTTTTTTTTTTAAGTTTCAAAATAGGAAATAGAATTTTATTTTATTTATTTTTTTTTTATTTTTTTTTTGTGTGATACTTTTAATAGCTACAGTTCTCCTGTGCTTTTATGTTACTCCTACTTTCAACCCACATTCTAGGTCTCCTTCCCCAAATGGCATAACTATGATTTTTATGTCCTCTGAGTCCAATTTCAATTACTTTCCCGTCAGATCATTTTGCTGTAAAAATATCTGTTCATATTTAGCCTTGCTGTTCATTTCCTATTAGTTTCTTCTTCTATTATATTTCATAGTCATAGAGTACAAAAAATCATTATAGGAAAAATGGGGATGTGAGATGGTGGTGCTCATGCAGATTATGTGGAAGTAGAAATTCTAAGTGACTCTTCAAGCAAATGGTAGGTCATAGTATTTCTTTATACTCCTTAATATTTTTTAAATATTGTGTTTGTGTTTACACTACAATGGAACAAAATATAATAGCAGTTGGTGTTTTGCAATTTATATTGCTAATTTTATGAACTTTTTTAAGATTTATTTTATTGTTTTTGACAGACAGAGAGAGAAAGAGACAGAGACAGACATAGAGAAGGGGCAGGGCTCAGAGCAGTCTCCATAGTTGTACGTCATCAGTTTTTGACATGGTTTCATTCCATACAGGTGGGCGGGGGCTGCGCAGGGTGGGAACTGGGCTGGGGGCCTCTCACATGGGAGGAATACCCCCTTGAGCCAGGGGCCAAACCAGGGGGTGAGAAACAAACTGGGGGCCTCCTGCATTGGAAACACAACACAATTCAGCATATGGGTCCTCACAGACCGGTGCAGGGATTCAATCCTCGGTCCCCATGGCTACAAATTGAGCACTTAACCTGCTGAGCCATCCTGGCTTCCCCAAATTTTATGAACTTTTTGAAATTCTGTATTTCTGACAGGAACTTTTTCTCCCTTGGTTACACTGAGTCAAAATGATATGATATTGGAGAGAGAGAGAGAGAGAGACGTGTTCCAGCTCTTTCCACCCTCTACTCACTTCCTCTCTCTGCCTTTGAAAGATCTGCCAACTGGCAAATTCTCTCCTTCTGCTCCCATTCCCCCTTCTAACACCATCCATGTGTTCTGGTGCTACCCTCTGAAGACACAAATTTAAATTAGTTTATATATATATATATAAAGATTTATTTTATTGTTTGAGAGAAGGTGAAAGAGAGAGAGAGAAAAAAAAAGGGGGGGGGAGCCCAGAGCAGTCTCCATATTTGTACATCATTAGTTTTTTATATTTTTGTTTCACATAGGTGGATGTGGGGCTGCATGGGGCAGAACTGAACTGAGGTCCTCCTTCATGAGAGGTGAGAACCTTTACTGCCATCCTGGTGATTACCAGTTGCATACCACAGTTCAGCATATGGGTTTGCATGGGCTGGGGCTGGGATTTGATCCCTGGACTTCTCAGCTGTAAGGCAAGCATTCAGCCTATTGAGCTGTCCCAGCATCCCCATGTTTGATCTATATTTTTAAAAAAACATCTTTTCACTTAAATGAAATATATCCCAAATTAAAATATATCCAAAATTTAATCATTTCTTTTTTCCTCCACTTCTATGCCCTGGTCCAAACAACATCGGCCCTTGCCTAAATTATTGCAAGAACCTCCTGATTTGTCTCCACACTTCCCTTTGTGCAATACCCTCAACAACTTATTCTCAATATAACTCTCAGAATTAAGTTTTTTGTTTTTTTTAAAGATTTATTTTATTGTTTTTGACAGAGACAGAGAGAGACAGAGAGAAGGGAGAGGGCCCAGAGCAGTCTCCATAGTTGCACGTCATCAGTTTTTCGACACGGTTTCATTCCACACAGGTGGGTGGGGGCTGCACAGGGTGGGAACTGTGCTGGGGGCCTCCTGCATGGTAAGCATGCCCCCTCGAGCCAGGGGCCCAACTGGGGGGGATCAAGAACTGAACTGGGGGCCTCCCGCATGGTAAGCATACCCCAATTCAGCATATGGGCCCACATGGGAGGGGGCTGGGATTCGATCCTCGGTCTCCAGGGCTGCAAAGAGAACGCTTAACCTGCTGAGTCATCCTGGCTACCCCAGAATTAAGTCTTGAAAACATGTTAGATACCATCACTCCTTTACCTAAAATCTTCCACATGGCTCCCCAACTCACACGGGTACTGGCCAAGATCTTTGTAGTTACCCAGATCCTACCTACTGTGATGTATAGTGGACACAATAAATTTTTGTTGAGTGAATGAATACATTTAAAGAACCTTTAATTCTCCTTATTTTCCAAGTAATACCCCAGTTCTTCAAAAGTTGACTGTGGAAATAGCTTCTAGACTTCCATTTTGGTCATCGTTCTCTATGAAGCCTAGTTCTTTAGCATCCTTCTTAAAATGTGGCACCAAGATATGAATGTAATAATCCAACTTTTGTATAATCAGTGAAGTTTACTTCATACATCCTTAGTTGTTGTAGCCCAGGATTGCATTGGCTTTTTTTTGGCAGTGATATCATAACATTGGATCACATTCTTTTTGCAGTGAATGAAAATTCTCACATCTTCACCCGGACACTGATGTTAATTCAAATTTATTCATCCTTGCATTTGTGCACTTGGTGTTTTGCAACTATATAAGGACTGACAAAAAATTATCTTCTTTCATAGAATTTGATTCCTTTTTGTTCAAAGAAATTTTCATCAATGCCTCTAATTGCTCAGTTTTATTACTATGGCAACACAGCTAGTTGTTACTATTTTTTACTTGTCCCCCTTGTCTTCCAACTGTTGTGCAACACAAAAGTATTTTCTTTTTTTTGTTTGTTTTTTGTTTTTCTGCCGAGATTGTTTTGTTAGATCATTTATATATTTTTCCTGATGTGACTAGTGGTAGAAAGACAAGTTAAATAGGATTCAGAAGACCTAGATACTGTCCCATTTACTAGTTTTATGCCTCAATTTTATCACCTATATAAAATGAGAATAAGGATAACTTGTATCTTCTATTTAATAAGGTTATTTTAAAGTTCAGTGAAATCAAGGAAGTAGTAAATCAAAAGAATATTGATATAAAACAAGAAGAATGTCCAGAGACCCTACACTGATATACAATCAGACTAGCTTCTCTAATTCTGCTACTTTTTTCCTTTATAGCTCCATAGTAAAGAGAACTGATATGGAAGTTGTAAGAGTTGGGTTCTAACCCCAACACTCTCAATGATCTGTTGAGACACCTTGGACTAATAATATAACCCAATAGGTTTTATTTTCTTAACCTAAAAACACAATAGGACTTGCCTACATGCTTTCTAAGATCCCTCTCAGCTTTTTGAATTTTGAAAATCTGTCATGCTGGCCCATACTCAAGAGCAATACATATCTTATTTGCACGTTTGTCTTCATCAAGATACATATCTGATGAGTTTTATAATGATTAAAATACTCATCCTGCATTTCATATAGGAGCAGAGATGCAGTGTCTATCAGTACAAAAGGCTTTTAAACAAGTCTTAAAACATTAAACAGAAATCAACATGGTTTAGTTCAAGTAACTAAATAACCACTTGATCTAAACTAGAAAAAATTTTCTACTTACTGAATAATAACTTTTGTAACTCAGATCCCCACCTAAGTCCTTGTCTACTAAAGACTAACAACAATGCATCTTGCTTAAATAAAAAGTTAATTTTTAAAATATGAGGCTTAAAAGATGTAGATAGTAGCAATCAGTTACCGTACTTCTTTTTTCCATTAGAAAAAAAATGCACCATGTGGACTTTTACACAAAAATATCAAAGTTCTGAGAAGAGAACTTAAGCTAATATGCACAATAGAAAAGAATGACAGATTGGGACATTAATGCAAATTCTTTTTATAAAGTTCATTTTTATTGAAAACGTGATTAAACATTTAATGCAATTAAATAAAATTAATACTATTAATATTATTTCTAATCCCACTTGTGTAATGCAATTTATAAAATTTCATTATTTCTTAATTTAGGCATATATTTGAGTTCTTAACTTTTGGGGAATAATCAGCCATAGGCCTCCATATGAAGAGTCCTTATCCACAGGGAGGGCATATATGATTGAGGGGAATCTTCAGAAATTTGGCTTAGCAGCTTTTAAAATATTACTCTCGGTTTTGGTTTTCCTCAATCTCACTGCCAGCTTGTGTTCAGTCTCCTTTGCAGATTCCTTATTATCATCTCTACTCCTAAATGTTGGAGTACTCCAGGACTCATTTCTCTTATCTTTTCTCCTACTTAGCTAATTTCCATGACTCTAAATTTTATCTATCTGCTGCGGATACTCACACATAGAAATTTAGCCCAGAGCTTCCCTTTTGAACCCCAGGATCATGTATACATCTGCTTCCCTACCAGCTTTCTTTATTTGGAAGTCCCAAACATAACAGATCCAAATGAATACCTTGACTCCTCCCCAAAGTTAGTGTATTCCCAGGCTGCTACATCTCAGTAAATATAATAGCAACTCCTTTTTCTGGATACTTGGCTCCAAAACCTTGGAGTCATTTTTGACTCCTCTCACTCATATCAAACATCCAATTTGTTATCAAATCTACTTGGCTCTACCTTTAAAATATATTCAGAATCCAAATGCTTCTCACCTCCTCTCACGACTATCGTCTTATATGCCGGAAAATATGGTACTCTGTTCCAAACCATAGTCTTTTTCATGTGATTGCTGTATATAGTCTTTTACTTGCCTCCTTTCCCCCTTGCCTTCCTAAAGTCTATTCTTAACACAACAGGTCTTAACAGTAAATTGGATCACAACGCTCTGCTCCTCAAATCCCTATAGTGGCTTTCCATCTTACTCAGAATGAAATCCAAAAGTCTCCAAGATATTCACTCCTCTATCACTGATCATACCTCATCATCTCACCTGGCTTATGCCCTATCCCTGCTCCCCACACCAGCTATCCTGTCCTCCTTTCTATTCCAAGTGTGATCCTGCCTTGCACTTTCCCACTCCTGGTTTTTGTTCTTGCCATTCTTTCTCACTTAGATATCCACCTGGCTTACTTCCTCCCTTCCTTCAGATGTCTGCTCAAATGTCATTTTATCAGAAAGATCTACCTAACCACACATATAAAAAAGAATATCATCTACCCATCACATTTACTCTCTATTCCATTTACCTTCATTTGTTTTTATTTCTTACCTCTTATCACTAACTGATGTATTACATTACTTGTTTAATGTTTATCTTAAACTAAAATGTAAGGTCTATGAAGTCTATTTTGTGCATTGTAGTATCCTCATCACCTAGAACTATGTCTGGCCCACATTAAACACTCAATAAATATTTGACAAATGAATGAACAAACCAGATAATTTAATCAAAGACTTGACAAAATATACATGGGTGGCTAAAAAGTATACATGCCATTCATTGATTGAATACAGTGAAAATGATTGAACTAGAGTTACATATGTCTGAATCTCACAAATAACACATTGAACAAAAATGTAAGCTGAAGAGAATGTTTAATAACAAACATTTTTATATGTATTATTTATTGTATTTACATGTATTATTTATTGTGTTTACATATATATAGTATATACCGGTGGTGCCCAACAAATGTATACACATTTTAAGAGATGTTGTCTATATATTATTTTTTGATGTTGAATTGAATTATGGTAGCAATGTGTGGTATGACATTCATTCAAAAGATGTCATTAATGAAATGAATGCCAGCATCACCATGTGACAGGCAGGGCAGTCAAAGAAAATGGTGGAAGCATGGTTGTTCAAGACCATCATGAAGTGGTATTTGGAATTCAAGAACATTGTGGAAGTACAACAACAATGGAAGTGTGACTATGCAACAGAACCTCCAACATGCCTTACGATTGCATGCATTCATGATAGGTTTGAGACACATGGTAAATTGAAACGACATGCACAGGGATACAAGTGGACAGTTTGGTCAGTGTTGCTCAAGCAGTAGTTTGCCATAATCAGAAGTGTCTGGATGCTGATAGTAACCACTTTGAGTACCTCTTGTAATTGCAGAAGTCAAACGTGACTTGTATTCATCTTATGTTATTGATATATATTGAGTATAACAATTTTAATACAGTTTTTTTCTTTCTTAAAATGTGTATGTCTTTTTTTTGGCATCCTCTGTATATATACACAGAGAGAGACAGACAGAGACAGAGAGGAAAGAGATGCATGAGAATGACACATACCAAATTCAGATGACAAAATGGTGGTTATCGGAGGGTGGGTATTATCAGCACAGATGTTCATAATATTACTCTAACTTTTTGTATGATGAAACAAAGAAGTTAGTTACGACTAGTAATATTAGTAGACTTTACTGAAGAATTCTTGGGGGGATCAAAAGAGAGAATCTTTATGTTTAACTGATAATATAACCAAATAAAATTCCTATTATACACCATTGTTTTCTTTCAAAATCCTTCTGTATTATCAGGAAACAGGTATTTTCCTTTTATTTATTTAATTTTTGAAGATTTATTTTATTTTTTGAGAGAAAGTGAGAAAGAGAGAGAGAGAGAGAGAGAGAGAGAGAGAGAGAGAGAGAGAGAGAGAGAGAGAGAGAGAGATTTACCTTTAAAAAGGAACTTTTTAGGGGAAGCCAGGATGGCTCAGTGGGTTGAGTGCTCACATCATGTCCCCAGGGTCCGAGGATCACATCCCAGTCCCGGCCCCAGCCCATGAAGACCCATATGCTGAACTGGGGTGTGTTTCCTACCCCAACTCAGTTTCTTCTGGGCCGAGCTACCCATGTGGGAGGCTCCCTGCCTGTTTCCTGCCTGCATGGTCCGTGCCTACCTGTTGAATGAAACTGTCCAAAACTGATGATATACAACTATGCAGGCTGCTCTGGGCCCTCCTCCTTCTCTCTCTCTGTCTCTCATGAGTGAGGGGAGAGGAAATTCTTTATCCAATCAACAAAAACTAACAGTGGCCTTCTTCCCCTGCTCTGCCCTTTGTCTATGCTTATGCTTCTGGGAAGGACTGATAGGAAACATCAAGGGATATGTAAACCAACATATGAAAGTACTATAAAGCACAGACTTTATGATCTTCTATGCCAGGGGTCCCCAACCCCTGTTCCTAACAGGCCACAGACCAGTAGCAGGCCGTGGCCTGTTAGGAACCAGGCCACACAGCAGGAGGTGAGTGGTAGGCCAGTGAGCAAAGCTTCATCTCTATGTACAGCTGTTCCTCATCACTCACGTTACCAACTGATCTCCACCTCCTGTCATTAGAGTCTCATAGGAGTGCAAATCCTATTTTGAAGTGCACATGGGAGGGATCCAGGTTGTGCGCTCCTTGTGAGAATTATCCCTGATGATCTGAGGTGCAGCTGAGGTGGTGATGCTAGCGCTGGGGAGCAGCTGCAAATGCAGATGAATGTTAACAGAGAGGTTGGACTGCACAGAGACCATAATAAATCAATTGCTTGCAGACTCATATCAAAACCCTATCAATGAGTGGCAAGTGACAATTAAGCTGCATCTGGTGACAGAATTTATAGTGGCAAGTGAGTTGTATAATTATTTCATTAGATATTATAAATTAGTAATAATAATAATAATAATAGAAATAAAATGCACAATAAATGTAATGCACTTGAATCATCTGAAACCATTCCTTTCCCATCCCTCCACCTCCAGGCCATGGAAAATTGTCTTCCACAAAACCAGTCCTTGGTGCCAAAAGGTTGGGGACTGCAGCTTTATGCCTTTTTCATACAAAGTTTTCTTATGTCAAATAAAAGGACATGATTCTGGGTGGTGGGCACATAGTGCGATGCATGGGTGATGTGATGTGGACTTGTGCATCTGGAAACTATCTAATTGTTACTAACCAATGTCACCCCATTAAATTTAACAATAAAAAAAATAATAAAAATAAATAAATAGAAGGACATGTAAAGAAAGAATTGCATTCATAATAATGAGTAATCATAAACTGAGAGGTTCCAATATCTTTGTTTACATCATTGCTTATGTGATGTGGAACAGGAAAACATTGATATTAAAATGCTTTTTGGGGAAAGCCGAGATGGCTCAGCGGGTTAAGCACTTGCTTTGAAGCCCCGAGGACCGAGGATCAAATCCCGGCTCTGGCCCAGGCAGACACACATGCTGAACTGGGGTGTGCTTCCCAAACACGGTGAGGCCCCCAGTTCAGTTAAAAATAATAATAATAATAATAAAATAAAAAATAAATAAAATGCTTTTTTGTGCTTAAGGAAATCAAATCTCTAGAACAGCCTGGACCAGAAAACTCTTTGCAGGTATATTCCTTAAACTTCATTCAATTTAGACTAGCACTTCCTATTTTCAGATAATTCTACAGGAGTCCTATCCTTAGGACTTGTTTGTGTGAGAACATAAAGTCATCCTGGGGGATGCTGGGAAGGCTCATCAGGTTGAGTGCTGGTCTTGCAGCCCTGGGGTCCAAGGATGAATTCTGGTCCCAACCGTGTGGACCCATATGCTAAACTGGGGTGTGCCCCCAGTTCAGTTCTCACCAGGGTGAACCTCTTATGTGGGAAGTCCTTGGTCTGGCTCCTACCTTGGGCATGCCTCCCATGCAGGAGGCCCCCACCCCAGTTCCTACCTTGTGCAGCCCCATACCCATCTGTGAAATGAAACTATGTAGAAAACTAATAATGTACAACTACGGAGACTGCTCTGGGCCCTCCCTCTTCTCTCTGTCTCTCTGTCTCTCTCTATCAAAACCAATAAAAATAAATATTTAAAGTCTTCCTAATGCTATTTTGTGAAACGTAGTATCACTTTACTATTCATTCAATAGTAAGCTAGGAGCTGGGAGAAATGCAAATTTCATTAAGACACAGACCCTTATCTCAAGGGATATAGAATATAGCAGGAGAAATAAAGCAAGTGTATAAATAACTGTAATAAGTACAATAATAAATACTGTAAGAAAAACTTCCAGCAAGTTTTGGATTTGGAAAAGTTCTCATGATCAAGTACTCTTCCTCATTTTAGAGAAACAAAAAAAGGTTAAATGGCTCATTCTGTGCAGTACACTCTACTCACATGAGGCATCCTGGTGGGCCAGAAAGAACAGTGAACTTAGGTTCCTAACTCGCTCTCACTAAAGACAAATGGTTGAACATTCTAGAGCTTTATTTTTCTCGTCCATAAATCTGGTATAATAATATTTTTCTGTTAAGGGTTGGTGTAAATATCAAATGAGAATATGAGAAGATTTTGTAGACTATGAAGCAATATAAAAATGTAAAATATCACTACGATT
Source organism: Craseonycteris thonglongyai (assembly GCA_004027555.1). Lineage (NCBI taxonomy): Eukaryota > Metazoa > Chordata > Mammalia > Chiroptera > Craseonycteridae > Craseonycteris > Craseonycteris thonglongyai. Next base: position 25,154 of record PVKE010004690.1, read on the forward strand.
AATTAGTTGCCAAGCTGGGACTGAACTCAGACTTAACCGTGAGACCCTTGTCCATTATGTATGAATGTGAAATGCTCCCTATGACTTCTAGTATACAACTTATTAATCTTCTTGCATAGTTAGAATGAAACAGAATGTCCTTATGACTTTGATTAAATTTAGTTTTAAATCCTAGCTCTAGAAATCATCTCTCTGTCTCTGTTCAGTTTTTGCCCCTCAGAGACCTAGCCTTTCCCCTGGACAATCAGCAACAAGAGGCAGCAGAAGACAGTGGCCTGGACCTGACCAATGGTCATAAGATCCCAACCTCTGGCAGGCTATGTTTCAGCTCTTGAGCCGTAAGCGCTAGCTCACCTGTGTCTCTGGGCTTGGTGCCATTTCCTTAAATAAACCTTTACTTTTTTGCTGCAAACTTCTGTTTGTGTCTCCTTTGGCTTTGATGCATGTAAGCAAAGTGAATGCCTTAAATTCAGTAACAGTCTTTGGTGGCTTTTATGGGGACCATTTTGCATGTAGATTTGGTAATTCCCACCTCTCACTCTGGGGCTTGTCACCAGGACCCTGCCTAGCAGCTTCTTTGTCTTGAATGGCAGTCTATGAGGAGCCACCAACCTACTGTGCTTTTGTTTGCAGCATAAGAAACAAGGAATTGAAAAGGTCTGGATCCGGAATTTGTTCTGGTTTTGGAAATCAAAGACATTTGCTGGTAAGGTCTCATGGGTGATGACCCCAGGAAAATAACCCTCTCCCAGGATCGGGGGAAACCTGGAGGGAACAAAAGAGGGAAACAATTTCTAAGAAATCTTAATAAATGTGTTTAATCTCAGAAGATGGAAACAACTTCGTGCTTGTTTGTCTGATCTTGGAAAACGGAGACAACTTTGTGCTTGTTTGACTGATCTTGAAAAAGGGAGACAGATTTATGCTTGCTTTGCTAGTTTAAAGCTATTCAGTATTCGTTGAGTCTATGTCTTGTCTCATAGGAAGCGGGGGAGGATATTTCTGACCACAACTCAGCAGACCTTGGAAGAGCGGACAGCGGAAGCTCAACCAGCCTAACTCAAGGTAGCAGTTCTTATCTGGGCCATACTGAATGACTTCACATTCGCCTGCTTTGAGAGCATAATACGGACAGTACTCAAGGTCCAAGGCATAGTGGAAGTGTGGGCCACCCAATCCTTCCTGTTGTCTTGTCTGTTAGAAGTATACATGGTTGGGAAGCCGGGATGGGTCAGTGGGTTAAGCACTCACTTAGCAGCCCCAGGACCAAGGTTTGAATCCTGACTCTGGCCCGTGCAAACTCATATGCTGAACTGGGGTGTGTAACTGGGTGAGGCCCCCAGCCCAGTTACCACCCTGTGCAGCCTCCGCCCACCTGTGTGGAATGAAATCAGTACAACTATGAAGATGGCTCTGGGCCCTCTCCCTTCTCTCTGTCTCTGTCAAAAACAATAAAATAAATCTTAAACAAAAGAAGTATACATGGTTTACCAAATTGCTAGATCTTGCAACTGTTTGTTCTCTGTTTTCTTTATAAAGCCTATTTATTACTAGGGCTTTTTCTTTTTTCTTTTTTTAACTTTGCTTGCGCTGATAGTAAATAATTACTTTAATTGGTATAGAATTTAATAATACGGGTAATTCCACCTCTATTCCCCAATGTAGCCCTCTGAGCTTTATCTTACAGAACTGGAGATTCAGAGGAATACTGGCCAGAGGATGGATCTCCAAATTACACTATCATTTTACAGCTAGAACTATTTTATAAAAGAGAAGAAAAATGGGCTGAGATCTTCTATTAATATGTCTAGGTGTTCATGTTACTATATCAGAATAGACCTCTTCAGAGAAAATGTATGAATGTGAGTGAGTGAGATGTATTGCTTGTCGATGTTATTTGTTTTACAGCATGCAAAGCTTTGGTCATTTGGGCAAAATCTTAAATTAGTCCATCTGCCAGAAGCATAATTTGGATCCAGTTTTTCCTCAGGGTTTTGCATTATACCTGGGACACAAAAGTTAGTATTTTAGAATGAAAGCTATGAGATTTCTGCCTATCTATGTTTATTTATATCTATGTATGTATGTATGTTCCAGATGCAGCATATTTCTACTGCTGAAATGTATTTGCTAATTTGTAATATTAAGTTGGCTTAAACAAATAAGCACTTATGTGAGAATTCTCAAAGATATAACAGAATGACCCAAATACTTTTCAGAACCACATGGTTTGGGAAAATGTTTGATAATAAAGCTAGTTCTGAATTTGGTTTAGTAAACAGGCATTTCTTTAGCATGATCAGCGTTAAATAATACTTTTGTTCTATACAGGTTTATTAGTCAAATAAGTTCATGTGAACTCTTTTGCAAGATTTGTCAGCAAGCAAAATAACCTGGCATGGTAAAATTTTCATAAGTAATCTAAACTTAATTGTTAGGAACAGGTAAACTAAATAAATGTAAATGAGAATAAAAGTTTCTTTTAGGTGAACTCTTTAACAATAATTATATTGTATGTGCATTTAAATGGTTTTCTCAATCATTTTGGTAACCTGAAACTTTATAATTCTACTGAGTTAAATTTTAGGATAAAAATTATTGAATATCCAGATATTTCCAAATAGCATAAAATAATGAAACATCAATTGCTAGATAAGTCTAAGTTTACCGGCTTTGACCTCTTATTACAGAGATACTAAAAAATAAATTTAGACCTGCTAATCAAAACATTTTGTGTTTTTCCAGTTTAAAAAATGTATGTTTCTAAAGGTTATGAAATAGGTCCCTAAATTTGCCAATCTAAAGAATGCTGATTATTTATATTTTAGTTGTCAATAAAAATTAAAGTTCTAAAGGTTATGAATTCTAATTAATATGGAAAGAAATTATGTGTGTTTCCAGTGAAGGAATGCACAAGGTATGGAAATACATTTTTGAAGAAATTGAAAGAAAGTGGTTTTTCCTAAAATAAGGTTTGTTATTTCTAAATGAATAAGAAGAGGCAAAGAGGGACTAGGAAAGTTGCAGAAGGTTTGTGGAAAAGGAATCTTGAGAAAGAAAGTTTTGTGTATGGTTAAGCTGAAGAAGATTAAAATAAATTTAATAGAGTAAGTTAATTTAGGTACCTAAAGTAAGCTAATATAGAATTAGAAGTTTGGTTCTCTTTCACATTGTCAAAAGAACAAAGTTTTCCTATGTTGTTCTACTCCAGATAAGATATTATGATGTTTCTACCTAAAAGGCAAGTTTCTATATTTTATTAAAGTAGTTTTCTGCATTTATATTAGTCAGGTACTTGATTACTCAAGAAAACAATCTTCTCAATCCTAAGAACTAAGGTTTTGATAATAGGTAATCTGTATTTATGTTTGACATATTTTACTTTCACTTTGAGTAAATGGATAGTATATTATTGTTTCATAATGATATATAATTAGGCTGACCGGATGTACCATTGTAAATAGGACAGAAAACAATGGTACTGTCCCATTTCAAATGGTACATATGATCAGTCTACTGACACTTTGAATTTATCTGTGAGATTAGAATGACCCTACATACTGTTTGAAATGGGACAATACCGTTGTTTTTTGTCCGCATTTAAAACGGTAAGGGGAAGCAGGGATGGCTAAATGGGTTAAGTACTCTCTTTGCAGCCCCAGGGACCGAGGATCGAATCCTGGACCCAGCCTGTGTGGACCCATATACTGAACTGGGGTGTGCTTCCCATCCGGGAGGCCCCCAGTTCAGTTCTTGCCCCCCAGTTTGGTCCCTGGCTCCAGGGGCGTGTGAGGCCCCCAGCCCAGTTCCTGCCCTGCGTGGCCCCTGCAGGAATGAAACCATATTGAAAACTGATTATGCACAACTATAGAGACTGCTCTGGGCCCTCCCCCTTCTCTCTGTCTTTCTCTGTCTCTGTCAAAAAAACAATAAAATAAATCTAAAATAAATAAATAAATAAGTAAAACGGTATATCTGGTCAGCCAAATATAATTCTTTTGGTCAAGCACGTTTGACTAACTTCCCAGAGTTTAGGATGTAAAAGGAGACTTTTTCTTAACCTGGAAATGGTTTTGGGTTATTCCAGTGGGCCCCTGGAATGCCTCAAAGATTTATTCTCTCTCTCTGTCTCTCAATTGATAGAGAATTTAAACTAATTAGGCCTATATGAGATTCTAAAACTACATGGGATGCTTTGTCAAATAAAGAAATAATGTTGTATTTATATGAATATATTATTATTACTAAAAACAATTTTTCAGGAGACTATAATCTCCAAGAATCTGCAATGTCCTGATATATTATTTTCATTTGTAATTCTAGTTGGCTTCTTAAAATGTTATATTGGAGAGAAACACAAATTTCTCTGTCAATTGAATTATAATCAGATCTGTATCATGTCATTTTAAGATTTTGTCATTTGCAGACAGTCATTATTTTACTCTAATACTTTTGCAAATATGTTTCATCTTCAGAAAGAATGAGAGCACTCTGATTTATCCCAAAATACAGGTCCCTGAAAATAAACTTTCAGATCATACCTTTAAAATGGATAAAGATTTATAGAACTCTAAGGAGTAACTGTATTCATGAAATGCTGACAAGTAACCAAATACAAAAGAATAGATTAAATGGCACTAAATGAACTAAGGATGATTACAATTTTTATGAATTTTTGTTTAAAATATTGCTGGTTTTTCATGTTTTTCAGATAAAAGGAAACTTGTTTCTTTTAAACTACTAAATGACTTGGCAAACTGGTAAATTATACCTTTGTAAACAGAATTGAAACATTTATTGGTTTTTTTTTTCTGTCTACTGATCTTTTCAGAATTCTGAAACTATTATGAGTATTTTTATTTTCATGGCCATGTGATTATCTGCATAAATTTAACAAGAAACTGTTCTCTGTATAACAGTACACAATTGGAAACTGGTTTTTATTACCAAGTCTTTGACTGGAATGTCGTATTTGAGAAAGAAATGCATAGCCTCAGATATAAGTAGACAGCTTTAAGGAATTAAAACTGACTAATGAAAGCCAATGAAAAGCTTTGGAAAAACTGGCTTGATACCTTACTTACATGGTTTCCAGCAGCTTTACCATGAGTAAAGAATGTCACTTCTTGACAGGTGCAGGAACCTCAATATATTTTGGGGTCCCCTAGAAGAGAGGAACTCACCCAAAACCTATAGGTATTGCAGGTAACATCTGATGGCAAGTCTTTGCCTTGGCTTTTCTGGACTTGAGAGGCCTCTTAAGTTCAGTCTGAAGATTATGAAAGATTCCAGCAAAGCAGATTTAAAAGTGCCTGTATAGTTAATTAATATTCTTGCTGGACTTATATAAATAATCAGGCCAAGTTTACTGAAGTGACTTATTTTGCAAATAATGTAGTCTTAATTTGGCCATCTTTGGTAAAAACAGCTACTAGAGAAAAACCTATGTTTTCATAGAAATTATAATATACCTTTGTGGGTATTAGATTCTAGTGCTATTTATTGTCTTTTGGGTTTTGTTTTGTTTTATACTTGTAAATTGGTCTGGTTGCTGAATTCTTCCAGTTTCCTTCAACATCTGCCTATGGCTCTCCAAATATGTTTCCAAGTTTTCTTCCATCTTTTGACTAGGAGTCATTGAGAACTAAAAGTGCCTTTTCCCAGAACCATGCAAGCTAAAGATGGACAACATGATATAAAATTCAGACAACTGCCACAACAGCTCATGCTTAAATCTTAGTGACAGATGCTACGTAATTCACACAGAAAATTTACCTTAGAACCTGATGAAATCAGGGACATTTCAAGCTACAAAAGATGCTTCCAGCCTTATATCTAGAAATCTTGATGGATAGCCAGGCTTACAAACTCAGAAGCTGGTTTAAAATTTGCTCTAATCACTAACCTTTGTTTTTCTTTTGTTTTCATAGACATATCTCTTTTAAACACCTGGTATTATGGAATTTAATCTGCAGTCAGCCATTTGGCCTGTTTTACTGCTCAAACTTTAAGACTCCAACAGACCACATTAGAGTCATCAGCATATGAGTCCTAGAAGATAGGATTGTTTTAGATTACTTGCTGGAAAAACAGAAGTTTTTGCAGTAGCTAATATAACAGGCTACATCTATTTTAACATCTCTAGGGGAAGGTGAGACTCAGATCAATAGAATCAAGCAGAAGGCAACTTAGCTACAAGATGTGGAAAGACCCATCTTTTGGCTAACTTCTGCAATGGGAGGCCTCTTGACTGGGTTATTGCAGGGATGCACTATATTGCTTTTTGTTTTATTGTTTGTTGTTTTTGACAGAGAGAGAGAGACAGAGAGAAGGGAGAGGGCCCAGAGCAGTCTCCATAGTTGACAGCATTGGTTTTCCATATAGTTTCACTCCACAGGTGGGCGCGGGGCTGTGCAGGGCAGAAACTGGGCCGGGAGCCTCCCGCGTAGGCCCGGGCAAGAACTGAACTGGGGGCACACCCCAGTTCAGCATATGGGTCCGCGTGGGCTGAGCCCGGGATTTGATCCTCAGGCTCCGGGGCTGCAAACGGAGAGCTTAACCTGCTGAGCCATCCCAGCTTCCCCAGATGCACTACATTGATAGTCCTTATTTAATTATGTTTTCTGTTAGAGGGTGTATGCTTTTGACTAAATAGCTCATCTTTAAGACTAAAAGCAGGGCTCCTAGGGAAAAAGCAAATATTATGGTAGTATAGTGTATTCATGGTAAAGCAGGAACTAAAGAATATGTTCAACTGAATATAAGACAGTTTCATTCCTCTAATCTCCAAACTTCACCCTTTTTCTGCAGGTCATCACCGCCCCTTCTCCCTCAAAATTGAGGAATAATCAAAAGAAAGGGAGGAAGAATTGAAACCAAGGGTCCTTATGACTTGGTTAAATTAAGTTTTAAATCCTAGGGAAGCCGGGATGACTCAGTGGGTTAAGCGCTCACTTTGCAGCCCTGGGGACCAAGGATCGAATCCCAGCCCCAGCCCATGCAGACCCATATGCTGAACTGGGGAGTGCCCCAAGTTCAGTTCTCACTGGGGTGAGACCCTGGCCCAGTTCCTGCCCTGTGCAGCCCTGCACCCACCTGTGGAATGAAACTATATGGAAAAACCGATGATGTGCAACTATGGAGACTGTTCTGGGCCCTCCCCCTTATCTCTGTCTTTGTATATCTTTCTCTCTCTCTCTCTGTCAAAAACAATAAAAATAAATCTTAAAAGAAAAAAAAAAAGTTTTAAATCCTAGCTCTAGAAATCCTGTCTGTCTGTCTGCCCCTCAGAGACCTAGCCTTTACCCTGGATAATCAGCAACTGCAGAGGCAGCAGAAGACAGAGGTCTGGACCAATGGCTAAAGATAACATCTTTAGTTATGTTTCATCTCCTGAGCCCTAAAGCAGAATGAACCCGCTGGCTACTTTCCTATGTAACTAGACAGAGGGACTCTGGAAAATATCTAAGAGCTGTCCTTAAGATTTGAAGACATGATTCATTACCCTTACCTCACCTCTCACCAATTAGCTCCCAAAACAACCCTGAGCACCTAACCCATGGTTTCTTGTGATTTTGCCCTATATAATCTGTAATCTACACATCAATGGGGTCTTTGAGCACTAACTTACCTGTGTCTCTGGGCTTGATGTAATTTCCCTAAATAAACCTTTACTTTTTTTTGCTGCAAACTCTTGTTTGTGTCTCCTTTGACTTTGATGCATGCAAGCAAAGTGAACCTCTTGAGTTCAGTAATAGGAGTAGAATATAATTTCTAACCACACATACATTGTCTACTTGAGTTGGATGACTATTATTCACTTGTTTGAGTTATATACAGAAAAATAAAACAGATGCCCTTGCTTGAAACTTTTTGGCTGATTCTTACAGTAACATAGGATAAAAACTTTGGCCAACAACTCTCAATTCCATATTGTATGTTCAGATTGTTTATTCTGGCTTTTTCTTTAGAAGCAGTATTAGTGATTAATAAAAGTTGAGCAATTAAAAAAAAAAAGGGGGACACCAGGATGGTTCAGCTGGTTAAGTGCTCACTTGCAGCCCTGGGGACCAAGGATTGAATCCCAGCCCTAGCCCAAGCACACCCATATACTGAACTGGGGTGTGCTTCCCATGTGGGAGGTCTGCAGTTCAGTTCTTGCCCCCACCCCGGGGTTTGGCCCCTGGCTCTAGGGGGTGTGCCTCCCATGAAGGAGGCCCCCAGCCCAGTTCTCGCCCTGCACGGCACCCGCCCACCTGTGTGGAATGAAACCATGTCCAGAAGTGATGACATACAACTATGGAGATTGCTCTGGGCCCTCCCCCTTCTCTCTGTTTCTCTCTGTGTCTGTCTCTCTCTGTCTCTGTCAAAAACAATAAAATAAATCTTAAAAAAAAAACAAGAAAAAAATGAAATATCAGGAATCTTGTAGATCAAAACTAGTGAATCATCCTTGAGGTACTTTAAGAGTTAAGTGATAACATCATTATACTATAGTTACTTCATTTTTTTTTTTTTTTAAGTATTTCCTACCTCAAATCTATCTCTCCATCATTCTTATTCAAAACTCCTCCTAATGGTCTTCTTGCAAACTGTTTTTCTTCAGTGTTACTTCTTTGATCTTTTTACATGATATAAACAGTTTTAAATTTCTGAGTTTTCTTCACAGTTGCTACAGATAGCAACAAAACTAAGAAACAGGATAACTCTAAAAGCTTTTGTACTTTTTCCTCACTCCATTAGAGACTCCGTCTTCTTTGTTATGGGAGAGAAAAGAGGAAACTAAGTTTATTTTTATACATTTTACTGTATGATTTAGGAAAGGTAGTCAAGAGGTGGTATGCTAGCAGGGGTTTCCAAACTATGGCCCACGGGCCGGATGCAGCCCGTGAGGCCCTCTCATCTGGCCCATGAAGACCTTTTTATCTGAATAAAATAATATTAAATAAATAATTTAAAACAACATCTATGTTTTGATTCTTTTTTATTTGGACCTCGAGTGTGTAGTCGGCCCCCAAACTGCTGTTTGATATTTAATGTGGCCCACGGGCTGAAAAGTTTGGAGACCCCTGCAGTGGAAAGAACATGGAATTTGGATTCCAAGGTCAAGCGTTTCAGTTTCCCATCTGACTCTTTTGACTTGAGTTACATAACTTTTCTAGTCTCATTTTCTTTACCTGTAAAATATGAAGACTAATAAAACCCACTCTTTGGCTTGTCAGAGGAATTACATGGTATTCACAAAATAAAAAGGAAGTTAAAAAGATAGAAATCATATTGAAAGATAAAATAAAATTAAAACCCTTTTTAAAAAAGTGAGATGCAACCAAATAAAATTAAGAAATTTAGGTGGAGTCATCAATGAGATTAATTTATAAAATACAAATATATGCAATGGAGCCCAAAACACTTTCTTTGGTTGGACCACAAATTTGAGTCTGGACTTTCTCGTTGTTATCTCAAAGAAGAAAACATGGCAGGTCACCAAACCAACAACATACATCCATAAAGTTAAAGACAAATTAGTAGTTTTGCAATTCCTCAAAAAGTTAAAGATAGAATTACTATATGATCTGTAATTCCTAGGTACATATCCAAAAGAATTGAAATCAGGTATTTAGATACTCAAAAACAATGGTCATAGCAGTATTATACACAATAATCATAAGGTGGAAACAACCAAGATTTCTATTAATGGTTGACTGGATAAACAAAATATAGTATATCCACGTGATGAAATATTAGTCATAAAAAGAAATAAGTACTAATACATGCTATAACATGGGTAAACCTGGAAAACATTATGCTTGGTGGAAGGAAGTCAAATACAAAAGGTTACATATTGTAGGATTCTATTTATATGAAATAACCAGAATAGTTAAATCCATAGAGACAGAAAGTAGGGGAAGCTGGGATGGCTCAGTGAGTTAAGCGCTCACTTTGCAACCTCAGGGACCGAGGATCGAATCCCAGTCCCAGCCTATGGGGACCCACATGCTGAACAGGGGAGTGCCCCCAGTTCGGTTCTCACTGGGGTGGGTCCAGTTCCTCCTGCCCTGTGCAGCCCCGCGCCCACCTGTGGAATGAAACTATATGGGAAAACCAATGATGTGAAGACTGTTCTGGGCCCTCCCACTTCTCTCTGTCTCTGTCTCTGTATCTCTCTCTCTCTTTCAAAAACAATAAAAATAAATCTAAAAAAAAGAAAGCAGGTTAATGGTTGCCAAAGGCTAGAGAGAGGGAGAAATAGGGAATGACTGTTTAATGGGTACTCTCCTTTGAAAGTGATAAAAATGTTTATAACTAGAAAGAGATGATGGTTGTACAACATTGTAAATGTACAAAATACCACTGATTTTATACTTTAAAATAGTTAATTTTATGTTATGTGAATTTCACTTCAATAAAAAATAAAGCAAAAACAACAACAACAACAACAACAGTTTTCTGGATATGTACAACCATTTCTTATACTGATAGCAAAAGGGATATTCTTTAAGAAAATAAACCCTAGAAATATCTTTCTCTGAATACATGGTTGGGTTTCATATCATTCTTAAGAGGGCCCTTCAATATAAACTGATGTCTTGACTATGAAGGGCAACATGGAGAAAGATATTTTACTGGGAATCAGGGTGATTTTCATGTCAGTAATATAGCCCACTCTACACTGAGCAGGCTTAAGGCAGAGACAGAATTAACATCTAGAAGAAGATATAGACTCCCTATCCTTCTGGAATCCATCATAAATATTTTCCTTAGTCAAATTTTTGGAAGTAGGAGTGAGTTTGAGATCGAATTTCCTATCAAGTATGTGGTTGCAGTTTGCCAATTTAGAGACTTGTGCTTTAAAACTTAGCCACTCTGGAAGCAGGAGTTAAGATCCATTGGTAAATGAGGAGAAAATTGGAAGTGAATAGTGACAATGCTGAGACAGTGTAAGTTCTCCTGAGAAAGTACCATATCTGCTCAAACAACCAAACAAAGGATAATTATAACCTCTTATAGTTCCGGGCAATAAATTAGACTTCAGTATCTTCAGAGGAAAGATTACTTGTAGACTAAATAAGACCATGTATATGAAAGCTCTTTGTAAAATATAAAGCTCATATCAATTGTAGTTTTCACTGTTATTAGTATCTGGCAATGGGGATGCCAGATGGCTCAGTGGGTTGAGCACTTGTCTTGCAGCCCTGGGGTCCAAGGATCTTATCCCCCTCCCGTGCGAACTGGGGTGGTTTGCTCCTGCTCCCCCCCACAGACCTGTGCCCACCTGTGGAGTGAAACTAAACGTTATATAGAAAAATTACTGATGTAGGACTATGGTGACTACTCTGGGCCCTCCCCCTTCTCTGTCTCTCTCTGTCAAAAACAATAAAAATAAACCTTTAAAAAAATATCTGGCAATAACATATAATATGTAAACAACACACAGTATTCATTTATCATTCTCAAATACTTATTGAATACTAATTGTGTACCAAAAGGGTAGGCAATATTTATCAACATTTTAGAAAAGAATAAATTGAGGTTCAGAGAGCCTAAAATTTGTCACATAACTTGGAGACCTGAGACCTTTGGTTCCTAGTTCATTCCAAATCTTGCTGCCTTCAAGGGCTAAAATGACCAAGAACTATGGTTGCTAAAGCCTTTCATCTTCATTAACTATTAAATGTGACTTTTTAATTCCTTGGGCAAAGTATCACCATTTCTATTTCTGTCTGTGCAGTGGCATTGTCTTTAATTGCTGTTACATGTTGTTCTCAGGAATCATGCTACCTACCAAGCACACACACACACATACACAATGCTTGGCTTTACATTATTGGCTAACATTTATTGAGAGCACATTGTGTTTTAGGCATCGTGTTAAGCATTATGCAGACACATTTTTATTTAATCCTTAAGATAGCCTTCTGAGGAAACTTTATCATTCTTCTTTTGATCATACAGAAACCAAGGCTCAGAAAAATTAAATAACTTACCCAAAGTCACAGGCAGAAATATAGTCTTACAATCCTTACAGAAGGATATTTAAAGGTTCATGAAAATCAGAGCCTGAACCAACAGAGTTCTATGATTCCTACCTGAAGAGTCAGTAGGATATGAAACAAATGTTGAACTAAGAACAAAAGAGGGTTCATATCCAGTTCTGTTTAACTGCAAAGCTCACAACTTAACCACTCTGCTATACTGAGACACAGGTCTGGAAAGTTTGTAATAATTTGATTCCCCACCCAAACAATTACAGTAATAAATTCTGGGTCATCATCATCATAATGATTAAAATTTACAGTGTTGAACACCTTGTAAGTGCTAAACAGTGATAGCTTTAGGAACATTTGTAAATTTTAAAATCCGATAAAGGACCAAGAGTTGTCCTGCCACATAAAAGGTTTTTTTCTTTTACTGTTGTTTTTTGATGAGATGGCAGCTTTTGCCAAGATAAGTCAAAAGTTTAGGTTACTAACTATTATTTTAGTGTTGTTCAGGTTGTTGAAAACTAGTATCTAACATTTAAAGTACAATTTCTGTACAGATGTGTATAATGTAACAGGGTAAACAATTCATTGGACCAAAAATTATTACAGCGAACCAGATATTGTGTTAGGTGCTACTGTGTTGTTACTAGGGCTTATTTATTTATTTATTTTTAATTGTTAAATTTATTGGGGTGAAATTGGTTGATAACAATTACATTGTTCCCAGGTGTACAACTCTACAGTACATTGTCTATACATTGCATTATGTGCTCAACACCCAGAATCAGCTCTCTTTCCATCACCATATATTAGGGTTTAAATACTCAAGAAGTGTCAACTCTGCCAGGGTTTGAAGAAAAGAGAAGCAATCTTTACCAAATTGGGCAAATTTCCCTCTCTGGGATTCATTTCCTCTTCTGTAAATGAGGGGATTGGATATCTAGGTTTTAATTGTTTCTGATAGTTTGACCGGTTGAAGGTTTCTCCTCCACATCTGCACTATTCCCATGTCAAAATAGTCATCTCATACTGTCCTAGCTTTGCAATTCATCATTTCAACAAATCTTTATTGAACTTCTAGGTTCAGGCACCACAGGGCTGAAGATACAAATAATAGAAGCAACTGCTTTTCATGGAGGTTACAGTCCAAAGAGAAAATACAACAAAAAATATTAAATAATTAAAAAAATAAATGCATAAAATTAACTACTAACAGTTAATAAATAACCACAGGTTGGAAAGGTGCTAAGGAAATAAGGATAACATTTTATGTTTTTTTTTAGTCATAGAATGAAGCAAATGGTAGGCCCTCTTAATTACAAAATGATGACATATCAAGATCATCAGATTTTAAAAGAAGGTAAAATGACAATACTTGAAAACAAAGAAGTTAATAGCCATTACTCTTGAAGAAAGTTGTATTGTGAATGGTCTACTCCTTAGAATGGAGGAGAGGCTTCAAAAGAGCAGAACAATTTTTTTTTTTTTTTGTAAGTCAAGCGGAAAGACAAAGTGAAAAGAGAGAAACTGGAATCAAGCAAGGAAATTGCCAACGTAGTCTGGCTATCGGGTGTTTCAGTCTTGCTAGACTTTCCCCGACAGCAGAATCTGTATAGAAAGAAAACTAATGCCACGAACTTCAAGGCAGATTTCAATTATTATTGCCCGGTGGCAGGAACCTGGGAAGAGGAGGTCAAAGTGTGGTTTAGCAAGATGCAGCTCCCGGGAAAGGCACTTAGGGTAAAGGATGGAGGCAGGCGGGGGAATGTGTGCTGGCACCTCAAGGTGAAAGCGTGGGGAACTCTCCGCCGCGGGAGACCCGCGCCGCTCAGGTGGCCTTTCCCGCTCAGGTGAGGTTCTCCCGCGCCTCCCATTGGCCACGGCTTCCTTGGCGCTGAGAGGGCGACGCAGCCCGGTCTAGTTCAGGGTCTAGGGCGGCGCGTCACTTCCGGTAGCGCGGAGCTTGTAAAACACCCTGGAGAGAAAATGGCGGCGGCAGCGGCTTCGGCGCCTCAGCAGCTCTCGGATGAGGAGCTTTTCTCTCAGCTCCGCCGTTACGGCCTGTCTCCTGGCCCGGTGACGGAGAGCACCCGCCCGGTCTACCTCAAGAAGCTGAAGAAACTTCGAGAGGAAGAGCAACAGCAGCAGCGGCCTGGGGGCCGCGGCAGCAAAACGCGGAACAGTAACAACAATAACACGGCAGCCGCCACGGTCGCCGTCGCGGGGTCGTCGTCGGCGGCCGTGGGGATGGGGGTCCGCCCGGTCTCGGGAGACCTTTCCTACTTAAGGACTCCTGGGGGCCTGGGCCGGATCTCCGCCTCTGGCCCGGAGAGCCCCTTGGGAGGGCCCGGGGGCGCCTCGGCAGCCCCCACGGCTGGCAGCAAAGTGCTGCTGGGCTTCAGCTCGGACGAGTCGGACGTGGAGGCCAGTCCCCGGGACCAGGCCTGCGGCGGAGGCGGCGGCGGCGGGAGGAAAGACCGGGCTTCGCTCCAGTATCGCGGGCTCAAGCCGCCGTCGGCTCCCCTGGTCGCCAGTGAGGTGACTAACAGCACCTCGGCCGAGCGAAGGAAGCCCCACTCGTGGTGGGGGACTAGGAGGCCGGCGGCTCCGGAGCTGCAGACTCCGTCGGGAAGAGAGAAAACAGCTGAGGTCGAGGAAAAGGAGGGAGAAGACGGGGAGGACAGGGACCCGGAGGCCGAGGAGCCGCTGTGGTCGAGCCGGACCGTGAATGGCAGCCGGCTTCTCTCCTACAGCTGTCGGGAAAACTATTCGGACTCGGAGGAAGAGGAGGACGGCGACGTGGCCTCCAGCAGACAGGTATTAAGGGACGACTCCCTTTCCCGACATCGGCCCAGACGGAGCCATAGTAAGCCTCTCCCTCCGCTGACTGCTAAATCTGCAGGCTGCCGGCTGGAGCCCTCAGTTCAGGGAGGGGGAGGAATCGCGATGAATGACAGGGCGGCGGCCGCGGGAAGTCTAGACAGGAGCCGAAACCTCGAAGAGTCGGCAGTGACGGCGGCGGAGCCGGGAGGAGGGTGTGATCAACTGGACTCCAGCCCCAGTCCTAGATACCGTGTTAATGCGAAGAAACTGGCTCCTGTCCTGCCCTCGCCACTCACTGACTTGGACTCAACCTTGGATTCGGCCACAGGCACCCTCCTTAAAACCAATAATCATATCGGCGGTGGGGCCTTCAGTGTGGACTCCCCCAGGATTTTTTCCAATAGCCTTTCTCCCAGTGCGGCAGTGACCGCTTCTGGTTCACTCAGGGTCAATCACTCCAATCATACGGGCTCCAATCATACCTACCTGAAAAATGCATACAACAAACCGAAGCTTTCCGAACCTGAGGAGGAACTTCTCCAGCAATTTAAACGGGAGGAGGTGTCCCCAACCGGGGGTTTCAGTGCCCACTACTTGTCGATGTTTCTCTTAACTGCTGCCTGCTTATTTTTCCTAATATTGGGACTGACTTACCTAGGGATGAGAGGGACAGGCATATCGGAGGATGGAGGACTCAACAGTAAGTATTAAATCCTATGGGTAAGGTAACAAAGGGAATGTTAGTGATTTGCTGTAACTGCACTTGTCATTTTACATGAGGTGACTTCTGTCTGCAAGAACATGGTTTAATCCTGAAAGACAACGGATTGAGTGCGTTTGTGTCATCTTTAAGAAAACACTACCATTATCAGAATGAAAATCCTATGGCTGTTTTAAAATTTTTTCCTGTGTGATATATTGGGAAATTCAAAACATCATATTAAAAAAACACAGTATTACAAGCCTGTTAGTGAAATGTATTTATGTTTGTGATTTAAATTTTCTTTAGCCTTTGATAACTATACATAAGATGTCAGTTCAACAATTTTGAAGTATATTGATTGTTAAGGGCATCGTAAATGCAGTGATTTTTCAAATAGAGTGATTCTGAAAGGCAGTGTAAGATCTCTTGAAATTCTGGTTAGATATTTTGTACTAAGTATCTTTATATATGTACCGTAGGTAGTTCTGTAATTTAAAAAAAGTGAATGAATTGTAACCAGCATCACCCCAAAAAGTTTAAAGAAAAAGTGAATGAATATAGAAAGCAGGAAGGTACACCTCTAAATTAATTACCCACTCCAAAGCGTCTCCCTTCTCTCTCGTGAAAAAAGTAGTGGCAGTCAGAATTGTCTGGATTGGTTTCCAGACCCATTTAATTGCTAACTGACTGTAGGGAGGTGTGTTCATTCATTAAGCCCATATCATCATCTATGCTGAACACTCAGGATATAGCAGTGATAACCAAAGTATTCCTATCCTTCAATACAAGGAGATGAATACAGATCATTTATGTTCTATGAAGGAAGTAAGGATGAGTGTTTGGTAGTGCTACCGGTACTTTAGAGATGGGAAGAGTAGGTGCTATTTGAAGTGATACCTGAAACAGAAGGAGACAGCATTGCAGGAGATAAGAGCATTCTGGATAGAGATTATAAGAGGAAAGGCCTTGAGTTGAGCAAGAGCCCTCTTGTAGGTTAGAGTGCTTGAGCACTTTGAGTCATTGAAAGTGAGCAAGAGTTTGAGCTTCCCTGTTCTAATCTTTAGGATGATGCTAGTGTTGATTAGACTGATGCCTGTGAAGATTAAAAAAGAGAAGTAAAATACTGATGAATGCACAATTTCTCAATGTTAGGTCTCTTTCCTTACTCTTCCTGAAACTAACTTCCTAGCATTTTCACCAAGCATGAATTCTCTGTATCATGATTTATACTTATAAAATTGGCTTACTTTTATTTCAAAATAGTGGTTGATGCAGTTAAAGAGTATGAGTGAAAATAGTATTAGCTTTGAGTGTAACCAGTTCTAATTAAAATAGTCAAATAATAGATTATTACTGTTACTATGTTGCTTAAATACAGGGGTTAGAAGAGGACTGAAATACAGTATTCATTTTAATTGGTACCCTGGGAGCAAGAGTGATTGGTGTCCCAGATACTTGGGAGAAAAAAAATAAGGTCACCCTAGAAGTTAAACTGGTAAACTTCACATAAATTAAATGACATTATATGTCATCAGTACTTAACTGCATCTGTTTGTTTCTCTAACAACACCAACTCTGTGACCTGGGCCTTTTCTAAAGAGCTAAGTGCTTTACACATATTAACTCATTGAATCTTCCTAACAATGCACAGAGGCAGATGGTGTTTGCCCTCATTTTATAGGTAAGGACAGTGAGAGTCAAATAAATTACGAAATGTGCCCACAGTTGAATGGCTAGTGAGTGACAGGACTAAGATTTTGTTTTAAAAAGTTTTTCAACTATAAAGCCCTTATTCTTTTTTTCCTTTGTTTTTATAATGCCCATATTCTTAACACTGTTTTTGGTATTGTTTGTAGAGAGCTTTCTAAGTAAAAGGGTACTTTTAATTTATTAAGATTAAGAAATTATTGAATATTTTGTAGGATTTCATACAGAATTCCTGATGAGCACAATTCTCAAATTAAGGTGACTGTCATCAAGAAAAATGACTACCGTAATATTTTATTAGGTACTAATATTTCAAATGGAATAGAAGAGGGTAGGACTGCTGGGGTTTTGGTACTTTCCTCACCTCCCAATGTGAAAGGAAGGAAATGAAAAGGTGTTTTACATTTTAGTACATTGTAAATGTGAGGTAGCCTGAGGAATGGAAAGAAGAATGGCTAAGGAGGATGCAAGGATGGCTTAGGTTGAGTGCTCGCTTTGCAGTTCCGAGTTCGAGGATCGAGTCCTGGTCCTGGTCCTGGCCCTGGCCCTGGCCCTGGCCTGGCCCGTGTGGACCCCTATGCTGAACTGTGGTGTGCTTCCCATGTGGGGGCACCCCCAGTTTGGTTCCTGCCTAGGCTACCTTCCTGACAGTTCCCGCCCTGTGCAGCTCCCTGTCCACCTGTGTGGAATGGAACTAGGTCGAAAAACTAACGACTTACAACTATGGAGATTGCTCTGTGCCCTGCCCCTTCTCTCTCTGTCTCTGTCTGTCTCTCTCTGTCAAAAACAGTAAAATAAATCTTAAAAAAAAAAGAAGAATGGCTAAGAGATAGAGGATCTGGGTATTAGGACTTGTCAAAATGATCTTAGTCAAGTTTCTTAACCTCTGAGCTTCATTCTTATGTATTAAATTTCTGCTATCTGTGGGGTGGTTGTTAGGATCAAATGAGATAGTTTGTTAAGCATATAGTGGTATTAAAGAGTTTAGTCCAGGGGTGGCAAACCTTTTGGCGATTGAGTGCCAAAGTTTATGAAATAAGAGTATACTTGCTCGACTCGCGTGCCAACCCATCGAGTGAGATAGAGGTATTGATTATTTTTATAAGAGCATAAACAATAATTTTTTAAATGGTATTCACAGCTCCGCGTGCCGAAATAATTGCTCCACGTGCCACTTTGGGCACGCGTGCCATAGGTTCACCACCCCCTGTTTAGTCAAAACTTGTATTCCTGGTAATCTACAGTATCCGGGGGGGGAAATCCAGCTAGTGTCAATATAATGAGAGCGGTTACATGGCTTGATACTTTCCGGGCAGCCGTTGTATATGTAAAGAGAAATAGTTAAGTGTTTCAATAAATGACATTTAGTGTATTTCTTACCTATTCAACATTTAATTTTTATTAAATTCCATTAAATGCACATTGTTGACAGTGATACAGAAATTTGAATTAAAGTGTAATGAATCCTTAAATGTATATATAATATTTATTGTATACCCTGATTAAAAGACATGCCAGTTCAGTTAGTCTGCACACCTAACGGTGAATAATTTTCACTCCCTATATTTATGTATTCTGATCCTTTGCCATATTATAATGGTTAAACCATGCTTAACCATAGGGTTCATTGGTTAAATAGTGTGCTTGAGGGAGTAGTTTTACTTTGAGTAATAATTTCACCAGAAGATTGTAGGTTATATGTGAGCGTAAGCTTTAGTAAGCTTTTATTAGTTATTTAAATTATATATAACATGTAATAGATTAGCTTTTTAAGTAGTTCTTAATCATTTGGTGTTCGAAATTTTTTCATCAGTGCCTAGTTTATTAATTAAATTGCTATGAGTCTCTACTTCCTCATCTGTAAAACTACGAGGTTGGGTTAGATGATCTCTAAGTTCTTTCTAGTCCTAAGATTTAAGAGTCTTTCTTTGAACTGCCCTACCAAAACAGCTCAAGGATCAGCCTGTAGTCAGATTAGAGCATGACAACCCATCAAAAGAAAATAGGCAGACTAGATTCTCTATCTTAGGCTCATATGATCATTATTTAAAAATTGGTTTTCAGTTACAAAGTACGATTTTATTTTATTTTTTACAAAATGTGAATAGATATCTATGAAGCAAAAAAATGAATGGCTATTGTATACCTCTCTTCCTAATCATCTCTGGTATAAGTTAGAACTTTTTTGTATTTTTCATGTAATACATGCATTCATGTAATACATGTTTGTATATACATTTTTTTCCAACAATAGAGAGCCTACTATGTGCCAAGCATTATTTTAAACAGCAGGGATAAATGTGGTGGACAAGGCAGATGAACTCTCTCTCCTCATGGAGCTTATATTCTAGGGGGGAAAATGGACAAGTAAACAGAAATTTCAGATAATGATAGTTGCTAATACAAGTTAATGATGGTCATTTGGGGGGCTGGTGTAGAGGAGAATGCACTTATACAAGTGGGACACGCTTCTCTAAGGAGAATTGAGATCTGAATGACTTAAAGGAACTAGCTGGTGACATGGAGAAGAGAATTCTAGACAAGAAGTTACAGCAAATGTAAAGACCCTGAGGCAAGAACAAGGTGGGCATGTTGAAGCATCAATAGAATGACCATTGTGGTTGAGGCATATGATGAAGCCAAAAGTGGGCAGAGGCCGGGTCATAAAGGACCTAAAAGCCTTGAGAGCCATATTTTAAGTGGCGTGCTATACTTATTCTACAACTTGTTTTGGGTTTTTTTTTTCCACTTGACATTGCATCATGGATAACTTTCCATATACTGAGTTTAAGTACAAAGGCATAATTAAAAAATCTTACTCTCGTAATCCTATAAAAATGCTAAAATCTCTGCCATTATGGAAATTTTCTTCAGCCCTGTATTCCAGTGGTCCTCAACTTTTTTGGCACCAGGGACCGGTTTCGTGGAAGACAGTTTTTCCACAGACTGGGTGGAAGGGTGGGGATGGTTGCAGGATGATTCGAGCACATTTATTGTGAACTTCATTTCTGTTATTACATTGTAATATGTAAGGAAGTAATTAACAACTCAACATAATGGAGAACTGGTGGGAACCCTGAGCTGATTTTCCTGCAATTAGATGGTCCCATCTGAAAGTGATGGGAGACAGTGACACCTGAAGTGTGTTGTTTATGTTCAGTCTACTTCATAATCTCATTTTGGTTGCTGTCACTGCAGAAAACCTGCTTTACAAAGATAAAATGTTGGAAATGGAAGCAGGCTTTACAGTGCTTTTGTGGCATCTCAGGATATTCTGCCTTGACTTTAATCCAAAGCGTCCAGATTTGAAGTTGTCTCAGACATTCATTTAAGGCCACTGTCATTTGGAATCTCAAGCAGTTGATCCTCTTCTAGCCTGGGCAAAGTCTGTTCACCTGGCTTATTCACAGATGGGTCATGGATCCATTCCTTACCAGGTTGGGGTGTTTTGTGGTGGGGAAGTAATGCTCAAACACTTTTGAAAGCTGAGATAGGTAATCACTCACCAACTGGGAAAAAGAAGGCTCTGGCTCAGACTCTTTCAAAAATCTCTGCTAATGTTTGAAACATGTCAAAAATCCCAATGTTCACTCATCACCCCCATAATTCCAGTTTGGCTTTGAATGCAACCGCTTTATCTGCCAACTTGAACATAGTGTCATTCTCCCCTGAAGTGACAGATTGTGTTTGTTGAACAGGTTGAATGTGTCACACAAGTAATCAAGTTTTGCAATGCATTCTGTATCACTGATACGTGCTGCCACTGGTGACTTTTTCTAAAAAATCTCTGGAGCGGCTCTCATAACTTAGGAACTCTGGGCCATGATCTGCCTTTAGAAAGCCATATCACTTCTGTGTATAAGAGAAGATGTGTGTGCTCTGCATCAACAGAACTGTGTGAATAGTTGTGAGTTAAGGGCATGCACTTTAGTGTGATTGATAGTTTTGATCACATCTGCAAAATGTTAAGTTCAGGTGACATTTTTCGGCTAGCCAGTATTTCTCTGGATGACACAGTGCGTAGACTCATATTCAAAAGTGACCTCTTTGACTAGAGTAGTGAAACCAGAAAGCCATCCAGTCATGCATTGGAGCTGCTCCATCTGTGCATATCCCAACACAAAATGACCAATTCAGTTTCCCTGATACGTAATCATTCAAAGACATGAATAGTTCTACAGCTATGGTGTTGTTTGGCAACAAAAATGCACACAACATACCTCACACAAAAACAAGCATTGTTGCCTAACTGTCAACATAGTTAGACTCTTCAACCTGGATTGGGTTTCATTCATTAATCCTCTCTAACAATTGTGCTTCAATATCCTCTGCTATTTCAGTTTGTCTAGTTATGATGCTAGCTGAAAGAGGAACACATGCCACCTTTTGTGGTCTCCCTTAAAAGTTCACGACATATCCTTAGCAGCAGGCAGGATTAACTTCACCAATAGTAAAGGACTTTTTAGCTTTAGCAATACAGTTATCCACTAATAGTCATGCTCTCAATGCAGACACATTTGATGAAGAGGAGACTTTCAATAATTGCTTCTGTTCTTAGTGTTCACATTTTTTTCTTTTCTTTTTTGAAGAATTCCAGAGACTTGTCTTTTAATGCAGGGTGGCTTGGTCTCCATGTAGCAAAGAAGTTTTGAAGATTTCATGGCTTCTTTGGATGCCAGTCTCCACATTTATACATTTGTTTGTTTTTGGGGTTTTTTTTGACAGAAGGTGAGAGTCGGAGAGGAGGGAGGGCCCAGAGCAGTCTCCATAGTTGTACATCATTAGTTTTTTTGACAGGGTTTCATTCCACACAGGTGGATGTGGGGCTGCATGAACTGAAGTGGGGGCCTCCCACTTGGGAGGCGAGAACCTTCGCTGCCATCCTGGCATTTACCAGTTGTGTGCCACTTGCGTGTGGGTTTGCAGGGGCCTGGGCCAGGGCTGGGATTCGATCCCCAGACCTCACGATTGCAAGGCAAGTGCTCAACGTGTTGAGCTGTCCTGGTGTCCCAGGTATTTTCTTTCAAATACAACTTTTTTTGTGTGTGTGGGGGCAGTTTTAATGTCTTCTACTCTCTCATAGGATCTTTCCCCTTTTCCAAAGATGCTCTCCAGTGACATTTGTTTTTCACTCATTTTGACTAGGGTTAACTTTGTGGGCTTACCAAAAGTGTGACTGAGACTGTACAGTGTAGGAAAGAGGTGTGGATGGAAGAGGTAAATAAAATAATGGGTGGGTCACATGTTCACTAAAATAAGTGTTGGATTCTGACTTAAAAGCCTGCCACTAGATGCAGCTGTACAATTGAAGTATATCAACTCACTTGCCACTGGAAAGCCTGCCACCAGATGCAGCTTAATTGTGACTGGCCACTCAGTGATAGGGTTTTGATGAGTCTGTAAGCAGTTGATTTATTATGGTCTCTGTGCAGTCAAACTTCTCTGCTAATGTTCATCTGTTTGTAGGAGTGTTAGCATCACTGCCTCAGCTCCACCTTAGATCATCAGGCATTAGATTCTCATAAGGAGCGAGCAACCTAAGTCCTTCACATGCGCAGTTCACAATAGGGTTCTCACTCCTATGAGAATTTAATGTCACTGCTGATCTGACAGGAGGCAGAGCTCAGGCAGTAATGTGAGTGATGGGAACAGCTATAAATACAGATGAAGCTTTGCTTGCTTACCCGCTGCTCACCTGCTGTGTGGCCTGGTTCCTTGCTTCCTGCAGACGGGTGCCAGTCCATGGCCTGGGAGTCGGGGACCCCTGCTCTGTCCTCTTCTAGCTGTTACTCTCTTTTCAGCCAAGATTAATATCTCTTTCCTCCTTGGTTATTTAATACTCAACCCCTGTCTTGTTTAGTTTTTTTTACTATGCATTTATCTCTGCTTCAAGTCAGCAATTACTCAATTGCCAAATTTAAGAGAGGCTTTATAAAGTTCATATCTTCACCTTTTTGACACATTAAATACAATGAGAACGCCTTTCTTCATGAAATTCTCATTTTCAAACTTCTGTATCACCACTCTCTCATTTTCATTTCCTCTTGTCTGCTGTGTTTTAAATGTTAGTGGTCTCTAGAACTCTTTTTATTTGGCTCTATCATTTTGTATAGCTTTCCTAGGCAGTTTCATCCATTCTTCTGGCTTATACCTCCCAATTTTATATTGTCACATTAGATTTTTTCCTCCTGAGTTCTAGACTTACCTATTTGTTTATTAGACTTCTGAATGTGCCAGAAGTACCAACACCATCTGTACTCATCAGCTTTCCTTGCTTTCAGCTTGTTTCTCTCCCTCTGTTGCTTATGTTAGTTAATGGTACTTCCATCCATCCAGAGCTCAAACTACAACCACTGTTATCTTTAATATCCTCATCTGTAAAATAGAGTTAAATGAAATAATGCATGTAAAGTACTTGGCTCAATACATGGCACATAGTAATAATAATAGCTAACCCTTATGTAGTACTGTGCCAGGTACTGAGCTGAACAATTATAATTGTTACTTAATCTTCATGAGATAGGGGTATGTATCCTGATTTGAATATAAAGAATCCAGGTGCAGAAAAGTTAAGTAAGTTGTTCAGGTTCATGTAGCTAATAAGTGCAGAGGCACTGTTTGGACTCTGATAGTGGCTCTTAACCACTTGCACTGTGTTCGAGTACATAAAGACTCTGTATATGTTCTCTATTATTCAGAAAATTATGAAAGGTATGGATCGGTGAAACAGATTAATGCTTGAAATCCTGAAAATGCCAGGAATAATCTATGAAACTCAAGGACCGGAAAATACCAATTGGTATTTTCAACAATTAGGAATTATGTGGAACTATTTATTCTTAGGTAAGGTTTTAGATTATCTGTTGATATATGAGGTGGGAAATTGATATAATACAAACTATAATATATAATATGAAAAGCTATAAAACATTATAATTTTTAAGAGATTTGCAGTTTCAAATCTGGTAGGGAAAGTAGTCCTCTGATTTGCATTACCAGTTTAAAACTTAAGTTTTCCATTGTTCATTTTCAAGATGTCAAGAGATTTAAGGGGGAAGCCTGGATGGCTCAGTGGATTAAGTGCTCTTTTTGCAGCCCTGAGGATCACATTTCAGCCCCTTTTGGCCCCTGACTGAAGGGGAGGTGCCTCCCATTCAGGAGGCCTCCACCTAATTTCTGCCCTGCTTGCCCACCCACCTACCTGTGTGGACAGAAACCATTTTGAAAACTGATGACGTTAAACTATGGAGACTTCTCTGGACCCTCCCCCTTCTCCCTGTCTGTCTCTCTCTGTCTCTGTCAAAAACAATAAAATAAAGGTTTAAAAAAAAGAATTAAGTAGAGTACATTTGTTCTCCCTTCTTTTTGCTCCTATTAGTAAACTTTGTATTTTCCATATACATAATTTCTTTCAATGGGAATGGAGCTTTCTATACTTTCAAGAGTGCTTTAAAAATTAGATATTTCTGTGATTACTCAGTAGAGTTGTGATGCTTTAAAACTAGCTTCTCCTTGCTCATTATTCTATAAACTTATCTGAAAAATATTTTTGTATAAATGAAAGGGACCTCAGTGCAAAGAGGTATTTAATCTGGTTTGTAAGTAGTTTAAAAATGAAATATAGGGGAAGCAGAGATGGCTCAGCAGGTTAAGTGCTCGCTTTGCAGCTCCAGGGACTAAGGATTGAATCCTGGCCTGGGCCTGTGTGACCCCCTATGCTGAACTGGGGTGTGCTTCCCATGTGTGGGAGGCCCCTGGTTCGGCTCCCAGCTCACAGGGGGTGTGCCTCCCATGCAGGAGGCCCCGGCCTGGTTCGCCCTGTGTGTGGAATGAAACCATGTCGAAAAACCTGATGACGTACAACTATGGAGACTGCTCTGTGCTCCCCACTTCTCCCTGTCTCTGTGTCTCTGTCCCTCTCTCTTTGTCAAAAACAAATAAATCTTAAAAAAAATAATTTTCTATCATTTTATAGTTAAATTTTACGTTTTTGACATCATTCCTTTGAACATACATTTTTAAGGAAATCAGCTTTCAAAAAGATTATAAAAATTTATATTAACAGAGGTAATGTCTGAACAATGTCTTAATTTTTACAATTTATTGTAAAGATAGAGAATTTAGAATGATACCACTTCTTCTGTTTTGGTAGCAGATTTATTGCTGTATGTATGCCCATATCTTTTGTTTACAGTGTTTTTACAAGATGACTTCAGAATACATCTTTACAGCTTTGCTGATATAAAATGGCAAGCTAACATTTAGGAACAAGGCTTGGGCGCAAAACTATGCAAGAATTTTGTTCAGTTGTCCTGAACTAATTGATTGATAAGTATGCATCAACAGTTGCTCTCCTGCCTTGAATGTGATGTGAATAATATAAAAAAATCCTTTAGTAGCAATGGGCATTATAACACATAGCAGAACATGAATTTTATTTTGCAGTTAGAAATCCCTTTTTTATATATGTATTATGCAAGAGGAATTTGCTGATTGTGGCTAATTCCTGAAAGCAGTTTATACTTATAAGGGAAGCTTTTGCTCTGTAGGAATTCACCTAGGTACAATTTTTTAAGCTTAGATATGGAGAGAGCTATTGAAGTGAATTAGGAGGGGGGAAATTTTATAATATCAGTTTCTTCTGTTCCTTGGGCTGTGAATCTTGGTCAGCCTTATTAATGACTTCCTGGGTTTATAAAGGTACTTCCCATGGTTATCATAAATGCTTTCTTCTTTGATTTAATTTTCTTAAAGAAACATTTATTAAGCTTCTATTATCCATTCACTCACTCATAAATTATTTATTGAGCTCCTACTATGTGCCAAGTAATACCGGAAGATGTGAGTGAGTATATACTTTCTAGAACGATAGGAGTGACACTCTTCCCCAGACACACTGCTTCCCTTCCCCCTACATTGTGGTAGCATTCTCTTTTTTTTCTTAAATATTTATGTATTAGCTAACCTCCAGAATTGAGATTTGGTTACAGTGCAGTGCTGTTTTACATTTGTATATTGTGACTTTAAAAATGAGATTCTGGGGAAGCCGAGATGGCTTAGTGGGTTGAGTGCTTGCATTGCAGCCCCAGGGTCTCAGGATTGAGTTCAGGTCCTAGCCTGGGCCCATGTGGACCCATGTGCTGAACGGAGGTGTGCTTCCCACCCCAGTTCGATTTCCCTTGGGGGATTTTCCCATGTGGGAGGCCCTGGTTTGGCTCCTGCCAGGGTATACCTCTCATGTGAGAGGCTCCCTGGCTCTCGGGGGCACGCCTCCTATGCAGAAGGCCCCCAGCCTAGTTCCCACCCTGCGCGGCCCTGCACCCACCTGGGTGGAATGAAAATATGTCTAAAACTAATGACATACAACTATGCAGACTGCTCTGGGCCCTCCCCTTTCTCTTTGTCTCTTTCTGTTTCAAAAACAATAAGATAAATCTTAAAAATAAAAAAATTAGATTCTGCAAATTGGAGTATGCCCTGTGGTAAAGTTTGTCAAATGTGTGCCTACACAAAAGAAATACTTTTCATTTCTTGCAGGGTTTTTTTTTTAATGTTAATTTTTTTTTAAAGATTTATTTTTATTTGACTTTGACAGACAGATAGACACAGACAGAGAGAAGGGGGAGGGCCCAGAGCAGTCTCCATAGTTGACATCATTAGTTTTCCATATAGTTTCATTCCACAGGTGGGCACAGGGCTGCACAGGGCAGGAACTGGGCTGGGGGCTCCCACATAGGCCCCAGCAAGAACTGAACTGGGGGCACACCCCAGCTCAGCATATGGGTCCGCCTGGGCCGGAGCCGGGATTCAATCCCTGGTCTCCGGGGCTGCAAAACGAGTGCTTAACCCGCTGAGCCATTACAGCTTCCCCATAAAGTAATTAAAATAGTAAAAAAGGAAGAGACATGAAGGATGAGTTTGCCAAAAATTAAAATGTTATCTGAAGCATTTAATGATTATGGTTCAAGATATTCTAGAAATATTCTTATGCTTATGACAGAAAGTCTTGTGTTTAAAAGAGATATTATTTCCAGTTGTCCCTTTCAAATTCTAAAACCTTAAGTAATAAAAGCATTTGTTGAGAACTTTCTGTGTACGAGCACTCTATCTTAATTTTCATGAGGGAAACTATTAATATTATCTCCATGAGAAAACTGAAATATAGAAGGAATAAGGTTACACGTGCCTTTTCCAAGATCCCACAATTAGTACATTTGGGAGCCTGTAATTGAACCCATGATCTGACTTCAGAGGCCACAGTCCTAACAACCAGGCAGCAGATTTTCTGAGGCATCTTTTCTCACCTACTAACTTTATTTGGACAGTAAGTCACTCATAAACTCAGGGCTTTGTTTTCTGTATCTGTCAAATGAGGGGGATAGTAAAATCAACTTTACTTTCAGCCAATGACTTTTGTAGGGAACTAATGTGATAATGTGTATAAATGCTTTGGAGAAATTTGAAGTGATATATAACTGTATATTTATAATAATGTAAGTTATTATAGAATTTTCCAGCTGCAGTAGTCTTATTTAAGCAACATGTGTTCAGCACTATGACATGTCCTGTCAGTAATGTTAATAAGTTAATAGAAGAGCTGGTTAAATTATAGCCCTTATCAGTATCTTTAAACCTTTCTCTCAAGCTGTCTGAGCAGATAAAAGGAATCATCTTTTTCCATTACTTAATTGGTGCTTTATCTCTAGGCACTGAAAAGGAATATTCTTATATTTGCAGTTATATTAATTTAATAGGTTATGATGCGTAATTTGAAACTAGATTTTAGCCTCACTGACCACTTGATGGTAGATTTGCTGAGAAGAAAGTCAGAGGTGGGATGTTATCGTAGTGAATTTGAGACAGAAAAACTTTCCTTAGGAGTGTGAATGAATCTTAAGCTTCTGTTAACATTATCTAAAAAAGAGACAGTGCAGGCAGCTGTTAGAGAATGATAGCCTGTCACATATGTTCTTCGGCTAGTTTGTAAGATACCGTAAGAATATTGTTAAAGTGGGAAGATGAGGTGTGTGCTTATGAATAAGCAATAGATTGAATTGGGGGTAATCAAGAAATTGGGGGGTATAAAATAAATAAATTTGATAAACAGGATTTAAAAAATCATGCTACCTAAAGTGTAAGGAATTTAAAGTGCAATAGTAACTTCAGTCTCCTAAACAATTCATATGAAACACTTAATGAAATTTTCATCCCATTGTACATTTGAAACTATCAAATATGTAATTTGTTTAGACCAGAGCTAATAGAAATATAATACAAGCTACATATTTAATTATAACTTTTTTAATAGTCACATTAAAAAGCCACATAAATAAAATGGTTAAAATTAATTTCAGTAATTGATTTTATTTAATTTAGTATATCTAGAATATTCAGTACACAAAGATTATAAAAATTCTTGATATTTTTTTACATTGTTTTTTGTACTAAGGCTTCAAAAACCAGTGTGTATTTTATATTTACACCATATCTTAATTCAGACTAGCCACATTTCAAGACTGACCTGAAGAAAAAAAAGAATAAAAAAGACTGACCTGAGTTATGGACTTATATTGATGGTTTAATGAGCTCTAATAGCTACTAATTTTTGAATCTTACAATGTGCGGTACATTGTGTTCTCTATAACATTTTCAATTATTCTTAAATCTTACCTAACTTAAAAAATAAAGTAATTAATTTTAAATAAATCCATAATACAGGTTTTGTTGTTTTCATTTTTACAGATAGAATGAGGTATGGAAGTGTTAACTTGTCTAGTAGGGGTGTCCAATGTTTTGGCTTCCCTGGGCCACATTGAAAGAATTGTCTTGGGCCACACATAACGTACACTTAACACCATGATGAGCTAAAAAATAAAATAAATAAATAAATAAATAAAAAGGCAAAAAAAATCTCATAATGTTTTTAAAAAGTTTACAGATTTGAATTGGACTGCTTTTAAAGCTGTCCTGGGCTGCATGAGGCTTGTGGTCCATGGGTTGGAGAAGCTAGGTCCAAAGGCAAATAGGTAGTCTGTATCAGAGTAGGAACTTAAACCTAAGTCTGACCCTAAAATAATATCCTTCTCACTGTACTGTACTGTTATAACCATGGGCACTTACCGACTAGGGTAGTAGGTGAGAGAGGTTTAGTTTTGCCACTGCTCAGCTATTTTTGATTCTCTGAAGTGACTTATGATTCAGTTACTCCTTATTTTAAGATGTACAGGTCTTCTTAGCTTAAAGTAGAAGAGGTAACCCCTAAATTCTCACTCTTATTTCTTACTGGAAATACTCCTTTACATTCTTTTTACCATTTTCTATTGTAAACTGTTTTGTACTTCTCTTCAAAATATATACATATAGGAGGGAGGGATTGCCTTTTGATTCTGGCATATAACTTGAGGGAGATAAGGGAAAAGTCAGCTCCTGTTGAGGAAAATGAAAACAGAAAACTTTTGTTGGTGTAAAAAAAAATTTAAGGGTTTCAGTACCCCACTTTGAGAAAGAATTTGGAACCCTTATGCATCATGCTCATTGAATTATAAAATTATCTCGAACATGCTGGAATGGTTCAGCAGGTTGAGCTCTTGTTTGCAGCCCCGGGGTCTGAGTATCGAATCCCAGCCCTGGCCCATGCGGACCCATATGCTGAACTGGGTGGGGTGTGTCCCCAGTTCAGTTCTCACAGGGGTGAGCCTCCTATGTGGGAGGACCCCAGTTTGGCTCCCCCCTCCCCTGGGCTTCCTTTCCATGCTGGAGGCCCCTGGCCAGTTCCTGCCCTGTGCAGCCTGGAGCTCCTGGCTCAGGAACCCT
Organism: Craseonycteris thonglongyai; assembly: GCA_004027555.1. Taxonomy (NCBI): domain Eukaryota; kingdom Metazoa; phylum Chordata; class Mammalia; order Chiroptera; family Craseonycteridae; genus Craseonycteris; species Craseonycteris thonglongyai. The sequence continues at coordinate 55,181 of PVKE010004690.1, forward strand.
GCGCAGCCCCACGCCCTCCTGTATAATGAATCTGTGTGGAAAAACTGATGATGTGCAACTGTGGGTACTTCCCCCCCACCCCCCTTCTTTCTCTGTTAAATACAATAAAAATAAATCTTAAAAAAAAATTTTTTAATTAAAAAATAATTATTTCAGTTCTTTTACTAGGTGTTATTTTATGGTGGATTTATACCTATCAACATCTCCTAATGAATTTGAATAATTCTTTGAATTACATTTGGTTTCCTAAAAAATGTTTGCTCATAAATATAAGCTCTTCCAAAAGGAAAAATGGGTAGTCCTTAATATTTGAATAGGTTGTCTTCAGATCATGTATAACATAGTGGAACTTAGAACATGTTTAACTAAATGTTTTTAAGTTCAAGTTCCCAGGGTATCCCATGGAAGCCTATTTAAAACCATATTCTATTTTAGCACTAATATAGTACTGGCTTAAGTTTTGGGTCTTCTTATCAGTGGATCATGTTCTGTGGTAGTTGGATAAGGAGGAATCAAGTTTATTTTTGGATTTTTTTTTTTTTTGCTTTATACTTTTTCATCTCTTAATTCCTGTTCTTATACTGGCTTAAGTTTCCTGTTGTTCACTATAATCTTAGCTAAACATCTGAGTTCTTAGTCCAATTTTTAAAAATTGAGATATAATTAACATATAACATTATATTAGTTTTAGCTTTATAATGATTTTATATATGTGTATATTGCAAAATGATTACCACAGTAAATTTTAGTTAACATGCATCATTATACATAGTTATTTTTTTTTTGTAATGAGAACTTTTAAGATCTACTCTCTTCAACTTTGAAATGTACAATACAGTATTGTTAACAATAGTCACCATACATTACATCCCAAGGACTTTTTCATCTTATAATTGGAAGTTTGTACCTTTTGACTAGCTTCTTGCATTTTATTCACCCCCCCACCCCCACCACTGACCCCTGCCTCTGACAACCACCAACCTGTTCTCTGTATCTGTGAGTTCATTTTGTGTGTGTGTGTGTGTGTGTGTGTGTTTTAGATTCTACATATAAGTGAGGTCATTATTTGTCCTTCATTGTCTGAGTTACTGTATTTCACTTAGAATAATGCCCTATGAATAGTAAGTCCATTTATTGGGTATTTAGCAATTATAAGCATTTAGTCTTTTTAAGCATTTTTTAAAATCATTTTACAAATGAGGAATTTTACTGGAGGGTTAGGTTAATCACTTTATCCAAGATTATATACATCAGAGAAGGGAGGTAATAGTTATGTTGTTGGTTGAACCTAGCAGTATGACTTGAAAGCTCATCCTTTAACCATTGTTCCATACTGTATTCCCTTTTCATGTACTCCCTTTCACCAAATCCCAATTTATTTCCTCAGTTTAGCTACTTTCAGCTAAATGTTAGGGAAATCTATTTGATTGAATAAATTCACAATATTGTAGAATTCAGATAATAAAAATTATGATTTTATGATAAAATTTGATAATGTCATTATCTTTAGTAGGACTTGAGCCTTTATGGAATCAGAATTTATCTCTGCCTCTCTAGGTCATCCTTCATCCTTATATATGTAGTAGTTGGGTTGCCTCCATTTTTCAGTTAGAATTTATGTCAGTAGTTCTGACTTAAGGGCTGAGAACATATTGGGAAGTGCACCCATTACAGAGTATTGTCTGAGGAGCTAACAAATGATTTGCCCTTCTCATATAGCACTATTATTTTTCAACTGTATCAACATTGCTATGAGTAGAATACAAAACAATTATTGTATTTATGATAGAATTCTGTCATATTTTCTTAGTAAGTGAATACTAAAAGTATTGTGGGGATCTGACTGTCTTTATAAATGGAGAGGTCCTTTTACTTAAAAAGAAGAGAACCATTGCTTAGAGCCTACTGTAAGAAAATTATACTTGTATGCACGGGTTATATTTTAAAATTTGTTCTTAAGTCGTTCATAGTGACTGTCAGGGGATCAGTTATGTTTAAATGACTGACTGACCAAACTACCAACTGGTATTAATAAACGCTCTTTAATTTCAGAGGTTGTTGTACTTTAAATACAAAGTGTTTAGGAACCCAGATTCTACCTCTGATTAGTGAAAATTTTTAAAAAAGATTTTCATTGTTTGAGAGAAGTAGAGAGAGAGAGAGAGAGAGAGAGAGAGAGAGAGACAGAGCTGAGAGCAGTCTGTCTCCATAGTTGTACATCATTAGTTGTGACATAGTTTCATTCTATACAGGTGGATGTGGGGCCCTAGAAGTGGGAACCTTCACTGTTGGACTCAGTGCTTACCAATTGCACCGACTTCAGCATATGGGTTTGCACAGGCTGGGGCTGGGATTTGATCCTTAGACCTCACAGTTGCAAGGCAAGTGCCCAACCTGTTGAGCTATCCCAGCATCCCCTGATCAGAGAAATTTTTGACAGTTCATGAAAATTCAAGCATTATACAATTTTTTGTCAGGAACCTTGCCTTGGGGTCTTCCCTTTCCTCTCTTCCTAATTCAACAGATCTTCTAAGAACTGTGTCATTTCTTCTCAGGACTTCCATGACAGAGACAAATGAGAAATGGAGTAGTGATATATTATTATTTTGTAAACTGAATGCTATGTATATTTTTAATTTTATTCTAGGATTGGGAAAAGAAGAAAAAGCTCAGATTATTCATTCCTTTTTTGTCTATATTGCTGTGCATAGTCACAAAACATCCCATTTTACATTAGGTTACTAGAGTACCAGAGAAGGTGATGTGACTAAGATCACATGTCATAAATATTAGAGCTTGCTCCAGAGACCTTTATTTTTTTTTATTTTACCCCATTCCCTTTCAGTATGGAAGGATACTTTTCATTTATCTAAATGACATAACTTCAGAAATAAGTACTTAGAGAAATTTGTATTTTACTAAATTAAAAAAATTAAATTTGTGATATAAATTTAAAAAATTGTACTAGGTTGAAATTATTATAAATTTTATTGATACTATGTCATCCAAGAAAGAAAAAGGAACTGTCACCTAATTACTTTGAAAATATTTAGTACCTTTTTAGTAATTTTTTTTTTTTTTAAGATTTATTTTTAATTGGTTTTTGACAGAGAGAGAGACAGACAGAGAGACAAAGAGAAGGGGAAGAACCCAGAGCAGTCTCCATAGTTGACGATATTAGTTTTTCCAGATAGTTTCACTCCATAGGTGGGTGCAGGGCTGTGCAGGGCTCTGCAGGGCAGGAACTGGGCCAGGAGCCTCCCACTAGGCCCCGGCAAGAACTGAACTGGGGGCACACCCCAGCTCAACATATGGGTCCACCTGGCCGGAGCCGGGATTCGATTCCTGATCTCCGGGGCTGCAAAGCGACTGCTTAACCTGCTGAGCCATCCCAGCTTCCCCTTAGTACCTTTTTAAAACTTCTATAATTTGGGGGTTAGAAAATGAGAAAAACTAGGGTGATTTAGGGTTCTTGCCTGAATTTTGTTGTAGGCAGAATATCAGTCCAAATGCGGTTTTGGTTTTTTTTTTTAAGATTTATTTTTATTGTTTTTGACAGGGGGGGGAGAGAGAGAGAGAGAGAGAGAGAGAGAGAGAGAGAGAGAGAGAGAGAGAGATACAGAGATACAGAGACAGAGAGAAGGAGGAGGGCCCAAAACAGTCTCCATAGTTGCACATCATTGGTTTTTCCACATAGTTTCATTCTACAGGTGGGCACGGGGCTGCACAGGGCAGAAGTTGGGCTGGGGTCTTCACCCCGGTGAGAACTGAACTGGGGGCACTCCCCAGTTCAGCATATGGGTCCACACGGGCCAAGGTCAGGATTCGATCCTCAGTCCCCTGGGCTGCAAAGTGAGCGCTTAACCCACTGAGCCATCCCGGCTTCCCCATTTTTGCCTATGGTATTTTTGATGATAAATCCTGGTTCTGGGGAAGGGTGGTTATACTGCATGAATAAAAGCAGATAAACTTAAACTCAACATTTTGGGCACATAATATCTTAAGAGTTAAAGGAGTTTAGAAGACATTGGCTACTTTGGGCAATGGAGTTTGAGAAAAGATGATGTTTTAGTTGGGCTTTTTGGTTATTTAAAGACAATCTTAAAACAAAAACCGGGGAAGCCAGGATGGCTCAGTGGGTTAAGCACTCACTTTGCAGCTCCGGGGACTGAGGATCGAATCCCGGCCTCGGCCCATGCGGATCCATATGCTGAACTGGGGAGTGCCCCCAGTTCATTTCTCTCTGTCTCTGTCTCTGTCTCTGTCTCTCTCTCTCTCTCTGTCAAAAATTAATAAAATAAATAAACTTTAAAATAAGAGCCTTAAAAAAAAAAATCCTTAAAAAAACAAAACAAAAAAAAAACAAAAACAAAAAACAAAAAACAAAAACTGATTGGGAAACTGGGATGGCTCAGCAGGTTAAGCGCTCACTTTGTAGCCCCAGGGACTGAGGATCAAATCCCAGCCCTGGCCCATGCAGACCCATATGCAGAACTGCGGTGTGCCCCCAGTTCCTGCCCTGCGCAGCCCCGCACCCACCTGTGGAGTGAAACTATATGGAAAACTAACACTGTCAACTATGGAGACTGCTCTGGGCCCTCCCCCTTCTCTCTTTCTCTCACTCTGTCAAACAAACAAACAAACAAAATAGAGAAAAACAACAAAAAAAATCTGATTGTTTACTCTGAGGGGTATGTAGACTGGTAGTGGAAAGAGTTTAGGAATTATTTAAACTCAGGGTGACTTCTGTGTGTGCCTCTGACTCAATACTGTGCTAAATTTTGCATACATGATTTCATTTAATTCTTAGCACAATCCTAAAAGTCAGGTATCATTATTCCTTTTAGGAAATTGAGGCTTAGGGAGGGAGGTTAAGAAACTTGTCCAAAGTCAGTAAGTTGTTGAGCCAAGACTTGAATGCATATAATCTTGACTCCCAACATGGATCTTTGTTCCTATGCTATACTGTCCACATGGTTTTGTATCGTCTCAGTGTATTTGTTTCAGATATTCCTTTGGAGTTTTCCCAACCATACCTTTTTTAAAAAAAGTATTATATTCTATTAGACCAGGAGTTCTTAACCCCAATGGCCCATGAATCTTAAAAAACCCATAAATGGACTCCAGGTGAACATTAACTTCTTTTTTAAAAAATTTTTATGGCAAGTTGTTTTATTTTTTCTCCAGCTTTTTTGACATATAGTTGACATATAACACTGTAATTTGTCAATGCATTGACTTAATACACTTATACATTGTGAAATGAGTACCATAGTATTGTTAGTTAATATTTCCATTACTTCACTTAATTCCATTGTTTTTCCCCCTGTGGTGAGAATATTTACAATCTACTCTCTTAGCAACTTCTTTGTTTTTTAACATATATTTTATTTATTTTGACAGAGGAGAGAGAGAGAGAGAGGGAGAGAGATACAGAGACAGAGAGAGAACTGAACTAGGGGAGCTCCCAGTTCAGCATATGGTTCCGCACGGGCCGGGGCCGGGATTCGATCCTAGGTCCCCGGTGCTGCAAAGTGAGCGCCTAACCCACTGAGCCATCCCGGCTTCCCCTCTCTTAGCAACTTTCAAGACTGTAATAGAGCATCGTTAACTGTAATCACTAAGCTTTCCTTTAGATCATCAGACGTATTTCATCTTATTACACCTCCCTTTTCTCCAAAACTCCGTACTCTGGCAACCACCATCATTCTTTTCTTGCAGCAGAACATTAACTTCTTGAAATTATAATCAGATTTTTGAGAGTGTGCATTTTTCTGGGGCGAGGGTCCATTGATTTTATTGATTTCTCAGAAGGGTCGGTGCTCTAGGAAGGGACTGAGTTTTTATCTTTGTATTCCTTAACACCTACTGCACAGAATTTGTTAAATAAAAAATGGTTGGGGAAAGCCGGGATGGCTCAGCGGGTTGAGCGCTCGCTTTGAGGCCACGAGGACCGAGGATCGAATTCCGGCTCCGGCCCAGGCAGGACCCACATGCTGAACTGGGGAGTTCCCACAGTTCGGTTCTCTAGCTGTCTCTGTCTCTGTCTCTCTCTCTATCTGTCAAAAGTAAAATAGAAATAAATATGCACTGAAGATAAAACAATTACTCTCTATAAAATATAAAAAGATATTAAAAAAAAATGGTATGCTTGACATTAGCAATAATTTGGGAGTTTTAAGATGCCTTTAGTATTTATAAATGGGTATTAAAGCATCAATTTTATTTACTTATTTAGTTATTGACCAGTTCAAATTTCTAACTCTGGTACAAGGGATGATCAAGAAATTCACAGAATGAAGGGGAAGAGGGGGAAAAAATTATTTTTCTTTTCAATGTATTCACCCTTAATCCTAATATACTTTTCAGATCTTTCACTAAGTTTACTTATACCCTCAAAAAAATGTTTTGTTTTGCTCTCAAAATATGCTGAAATTGAATATTGTGTCTATAAATTTTTTCTCTCTCAACTGTTTTATCATATTTGAAAACCATAATTATCATCATCATCATCAACATCATCTGACGGAGTCAGGTCTGGACTGTAAGAGGGTAGTTTTACATTTGGAATTAGTAGTGAAGAGTAGTCATTGCAACATTGCTCTTGTGCCACGGGTGTGTTGTCATGCAAAGCAGTGCCCTTTGGTCCATTTTTCTCTTTTCTCCTTCACAGATCTTTTAACTGTTTTAGCAGACTGGACTAGTACTCTCCAGTTATTGTGACACCGTTATCCTTGGAATCGACCAGCAGAATACCCTCTGTATCCCAAAAAACAGTAGCTGTGATTTTTCCAGCCAGTTGTGACACCTTGAACTTTTTAGAGGGTGCCCTTTTCATGCCACTGCCTGAACTCCTGCTTTGACTCAGGCTCTTAATGAACCCAAGTTTCATTTCCAGTGGCAATCGGGTTTAAAACTTCATTTTTGTTGTGCCTGCAGTGGTCCAAAAACTGTCATGAATACTCAATGTGCTATTGTTTTTGAAGCGACATGAGTATTCTTGGTACCCATCTTGCACTGACTTTTGACATCCTTAGATGCTAATGCTGATGGAGAATATTCAAAATGGTTGTGATACTCCAACCCAGGGGTTCCCAACCTTTTTATACCCTAGGGAGCATTCTAAAATATCGGTAGGGTGGCAGGCACCAGCTATTTCTAAGGATATTTATTATTGAACAAGAATAAAAAGTAATAAAAATAATTTTAAAATAATAAATTTATTGTACAAATTATATACACACAAAGAAACATGTATACAAAACGTAATACAAAGTAAATAAAAAACACGTATAATAAAATCATTTTAAAAAACAAAAAAAACCAATCTGTCAGTGTGATCTTTGGCATTGCATTTCATTGGCCAGTGCCGCGTAATTAGGAGAGTATGACGACAACCCTGTTAGCAAACAATTATTAAGATGCTCATCGGTAAGTCAAGATCTATCTTGTGATTTTATTAATAAATTCATGTTTGAAAACAAAGATTCGCATAAATACGTTGACCTGAAAAACGATTTGATTTTATCTGCCGCTTTTTTTAAAAATGGGAACCTTTCTTTGTCAACTATGTTCCGTAAGTCCTCTGATATTAAGGATTTTAGCAAAATATCATTCTTAAGGTTCAAAATTTCTAACTCTAGTTCTTCTGCTTTCCCCTGAACAAGGTCTGCAATACTTGCGGCTAATTCTATTCCATTTATTTGGCAAGTAAAAGGATTGATACAGAAGGAGACAATTGGCTCGATATTTGTAAACTGCAGAAATCTCTCTTCAAACTGTTTTTGAAGCACTTGCAGGGTCTCAATAAATAATGACACGTTTAATTCATTGTTACCTAGCATTTTCCTCATATATGGGAAGTGCACGAGAGACTCGATATGCAGA
>PVKE010004691.1:0-50602 GCA_004027555.1 Craseonycteris thonglongyai
GGAGGGAGAGTTGTGTGGGGAGGGGGGAGTGGGCACCAGATATATCGGGTTGGAGGGGGACCTGATTCTGGGAGCTGGGCACATAATGCGATGCATGGGTGATGTGATGTGGAGTTGTCCATTGGGAAACTGTCTGATTGTTACCAACCAATGTCACCCCATTAAATTTAACAATAAAATATAATAATATTAAAAAAATTAAAAAAACAAACAAACAAACAAAAAATTCACCCCTTTAAAGTATACAATTGGGGAAGCCAGGATGGCTCAGTGGGTTAAGCGCTCACTTTGCAGCGCCGGGGACCCAGGATCGAATCCCAACCCTGGCCCAGGCGGACCCATGTGCTGAGCTGGGGAGTGCCCCCAGTTCAGTTCTCTCTATGTCTCTGTATCTCTCTCTCTCTCTCTCTCTGTCAAAAACAATAAAAAAAAATAAAGTATACAATTTGCTGGTTTTAAACATATTCAGTTAAACAACCATTGCCACTATCTAATTCTAGAACATTTCCCCTAAAAAATGCCAGAGGAAGCCAGGATGGCTCAGCAGGATGAGCACTCGCTTTGCAGCCCCGGGGATGGAGGGTCGAATCCCAGCCCCAGCCCATGTGGGCCCATATGCCCATGGGTGTGCTTCCCATGCAGAAGGCCCCCAGTTCAGTTCTCACCCCTGGTTTGACCCTTGGCTTGCGAGGCACACCTGTTTGGGAAGAAACCATGTCAAAAACTGATGATGGGGGAAGCTGGGATGGCTCAGCGGGTTGAGTGCTCGCTTTGCTGCCCTGGAGCCCGAGGATCGAATTCTGGGCCCAGTCTGTGTGGACCCATATGCTGAACTGGGGTGTGCCCCCAGTTCAGTTCTTGCCGGGGCCCATGCGGGAGGCTCCCAGCCCAGTTCCTGCCCTGTGCAGCCCTGCACCCACTTGTGGAGAGAAACTATATGGAAAACTAATGCTGTCAACTATGGAGACTGCTCTGGGCCCTCCCCCTTCTGTCTGTCTGTCTGTCAAAAAACAATAAAAATAAACCTCAAAAAAAGAAAACTGATGATGTGCAACTATGGAGATTGCTCTGGGCCCTCCCCCTTCTGTCAAAAACAATAAAATAAATCTTTTCCATGTCTTTGATCTTAGGGGACAAGATTTTAGTGTTTTCATCACTTAGTATGATGTGGGATTTTTTTCATCAATGCCCTTTATCAAGTTGTTTTCTTCCATTACTAGTTGTTTTTTTGTTTTTTTGTGTTTTTTTTTTAAGAGAAAATTTTTTTTTTTTTAATATATATTTTTTTTATTTATTTATTTTGACAGAGGAGAGAGAGAGAGAGAGATATACAGAGACAGAGAGAGAACTGAACTAGGGGAGCTCCCAGTTCAGCATATGGTTCCGCATGGGCCGGGGCCAGGATTCGATCCCCGGTCCCCGGCGCTGCAAAGTGAGTGCCCAACCCACTGAGCCATCCCGGCTTCCCCTGTTTTTTTTTTTATCATGAAAAGTGTTGGATTTTTTTCCAATGCTTCTCCTGCATCTATTTACATCATGTGTTGTTTTTCCCCTTTTTATTCAACAAATATTTGTTGGGTGTCTACTATTCTAGGGGCAGCAATGTCCCCATCATGTCATGAAGCGTACTGTTCTAGGCATGGCAGCCACATTGGCTATCTCCTCTTACTCTTACTCATTGGAGTCATTACCTTTCCCCTCACCTCCCACTATTAATGTTCTTCAGGCCAGACTGGGTTATGACCCCGGCACTTGTGTATTCCCACATCTCAGCCTTCATCGCATCAACTTGACCTTTTCATCCATCAAAGCCCAGTTCAACAACCCCTACCTCTGAAGAGCCTTCCAGGCTGGTTACCCCTCTATTAATGCCTCTTATGTCACCTAATCTGGCCTGTCTCCTTTATGAGTCTGAGCTTCTTGCAAGAAAGAACAGTATCCCTGAGTGTGCTAGCTGGGCACACATAGCATTTCACACGTGGTTTCAATCTGCTCCTAGAATTAGGATGTGCGCCTAGTGTTCTTCTGCAAGGACTCTGGTTCTTTTTCCTGCTCCCAAGTCACTTTCCGTAACAGGTGCATGTTTCCTGGGGCTGCCACAACATATTACCACTAACTTAGTGACTAAAAACAACAGAAATTTATTCTCCCACAAGTTTGGAGGCCACAAGTCTGAGATCAAGGTGCTGGCAGGGCCGCGACCCCCCAAAGGCTCTAGGAGAGAACCCTTTGCCTCTTCTGCTTCTTGTGGCCCCCGGCATGGGGATTGGGGCATCATCACTCAATCCTGCCCTCAGGGGTCTCCTCTCCATGTGCCTTGCCCCCCTTGTCAGAACACGTCACTGGATTCAGCACCCACCCTAATCCAAACAATCTCATCTCAAGACCCTTATTGACATCTGCAAAGGCCTTTTTCTTTAAAGGTCACATTTACAGATTCTGGTTTCACAGGGACCACCATTCAACCCGCTATATGTAACAGGCTATGAAAAGGACCTGGCTATTTTCCTTTGCTCCTCTTGTTCTTTGTCAAAGCATTAAAACTCCTAAAAGGGGAAACATCACTAGTGGCTCTACTAATAAGCATCTGTATGAAACTCACTCAAATAGGGTCCTTTAATTGAGTGGTTTTAGAATGATCTAGAATGGTTCCTTGTTAGTTTAATGGGTACTTCACAGAGTGGCTTGCTAGGGAGCAGAGCAGAATGAAGAAGGGGGAGCCCACAGAGCTTGGCATAGAAGAGTCTCAGGAGACAGGTTTAGCTCCCGAGCCACCGTTTACTGTTTCAACCTCAGGTAACTTAACTTCCCTGCACCTTAGTTTCACCTATAAGCTTGAGATCTGAAAGAACAGTGTTAAGAATGCTTGACACTTAATACCCCAAGAAGGCAGACAGACAACACATGTGCCGTTTCCTCTAATGAAAACCAACAGCCCAGAAAGGGACAACGTTCTGGGGTATCAGCTCCAAAGTGGGGTGTACTGCCCCAGTTGATAAGAAGGGTGACTTGTAGGAGTCAATAAATATTAGAGTTTTTTGTTTGTTTGTTTTTAAAGATTTTATTGTTTTTGACAGAGACAGAGAGAAGGGGGAGGGCCCAGAGCAGTCTCCATAGCTGTACATCAGGGGTCTCCAAACTTTTCAGCCTGCAGGCCGCATTAACTATCAAACAGCAGTTTGGGGGCTGACTACACACTCGAGGTCCAAATAAAAAAGAATCAAAACATAGATGTTTTTATTTATTTAATATTATTTTATTCAGATAAAAAGGTCTCCACGGGCCGGATGAGAGGGCCTTGTGGGCCGCAGTTTCATTTCACACAGGTGTGGGGGGGGCAGCACAGGGCGGGAACTGGGCTGTGGGGTAGGGGTAGGGCTCCCGCATGGGAAGTGCACCCCCATGAGCTGGGGGCCAAATAAGCAGCTCACCCCAGTTTAGCATATGGGTCTTACACGGGCTGTGGCCAGGATTTGATCCTCAGTCGCCAGGGATGCAAAGCAAGTGCTTGACCAGGTGAGCCATCCTGGCTTCCCCAGAATATTAGAATTCTGTTTCAGTGGAATTTTCTGTGCACATATTAGCACAGTAGCACACATATAACAATAGTAGATATATGCTCAGAAATGAGTCTTTTTGGAAAACGTCACCAAAATGTTTGGAGATCACGGACTTAAGAAACATCAGACCCAATAGTTTGAGAGCCAGACCAGTTGTGGGTGAAGTGTCATGTTTAGCCTGTCACAGAGACTCCAGTGTGGTTTATGTACTCAGGACGTGAAGCTGGGTTTTAACTGGAGGCCTGCTCCCAAATTTATGAATCTTCAGCTATGTTTCTGCCATTACTGTTTTTAGACCAGGAGCCGGCAAAGCTTTTCCTATAAGAGGGTGAGTCAATATTTTAGGCTTTGCAGGCCATTACCATCTCACTATGCAACTCTACCATAGCAGCACAAAAGTAGCCTTGACAATACCTAAGGGAATGTGCCATGACTGGGTTCCAATAAAACTTTATTCAGGAACTGCACTGACATTTGAATTTCATATAATTCTCATGTTACAAAATATTTGTTTTCTGTTTTCAACCATTGAAGGAAATAAAAACTATTCCTAGCTCGCAGTCATTTCAGAACCAGGTGGTGAGGGGATTGACCCATGTGGGCTATTGCTTGCCAGTCCGTTTCAGAACACGAAGTTTATGTTTCTTGGGCCTGACTCCCTGTGGGTAGAACAGAATACCAAAAATGGGACATACAAACATCTGGGGACATAATACACCTATTTTTACATCAATACCTCTGAACAAGACACACACACGGAAGACATAAATGTGGGAACAGATCAGACAGAACCCCAGTAGTAATGCAGGAACTGAGCATTGTTATCACCTGATTGAGGAGAGAGGAAAGGTGTGGGGGTTCTAGGGACCTCTTACAGCTCTAGTCAGTGGCCATGTCCACAGAACACTTACCTTTCTACCGAGGTTCATGCCAAAGATTTCCCAATTTCCTACAATTAATAATTTATTCTATTTGTATTTCTCCAGTAATTAAGTCTCACAACATTAATTCTTGTGTAAATGAACCTAGCCTGAAACCAAAGGTAAACAACAGAAGCTAGAGCATGTTTTGTGATACTTAAGAACGTACCTTCCTAAAGTTCCCCAAGAAAGGAGACTGAAGAAACTAGCAAGAACAACTGCCTTGGAATTACCCGGAGCCGAGTATTCCAGACGAATTTAGCATCCACCTAGCCACCTTCCCTTCGCATACCTGCTGGCAATTCTTAACAGCCATCACTTGTGTCTCCTAACCCAACGATGCACTTGACGCCCAGAGTGGGCAGCTTTCAGAGGATGAAGCCAACTTGCTGAGGATTGGACTCTAAAAATAAGCATTTTGCACACTTCTTTTAGCCTCCCCTCTCTCCATAAAGGCCTCCACAGATGGCTTCTTTACATCATGCTCTCAAATGACTAGCTGATAAATATTCATACTTATGGAAATTGTATGGTACCTACTCCCACCCCCAGCCAGTTAGCATTTGTATTTTCCGTATCTCTACGGTGGTGCCTCCACCCCAGGCCTTGTCCTCTGTATGACACACACAGACTTGCGTAAACGCAGCACACACAGATCACCAGCTTTTTGCCTCGTTGGGACTAACTTGCCTAGAGCAGGGGTGATTTCACCTCTTATCTGTGAGGCTATCTGGCAATGTCTGAGGACATTTTGGGTAGTCACAACTAGGGGGAGCCACAGTGTGTACCATTGGCATCTAGCGGGTAGAGAGCAAGAATGCTGTTTAACATCCTCCAGTGCCCAGGATGAACCAACCCCACCCTCCAAAGATGGACCGGCCCAAATGTCAAAGGTGTGGGGACCCAAGCGAACACATGGCGAGGCTGAGAGCAGACGTGGGGGCAAAGCAAACATTGAAGGGGAGCCAGTTCAACGCTAACTGGAACTGGAACAGAAAAACTCAGCTGGGATGTGGGAGCTCTACGTAAATGGTCTCTCATTTGTCATTCAAATTAATACTCAATTTGTTAAGGTTATACATTTAAAAACCAAGTTGCCTTGCAGTTTTCTGGTTGAACTTAACAAATATTTCAGGTAAGACTTTAGTTAAAATGTAAAACACTCAGTTACTTGTTCTTCCATTAATGCTCAATTACCTCATGTATTAAATTCCCCTAAACATAACACCGTTTACAAATTCAATTAAATTCCCTTAAGTATTGCCAGCTACAAACAGAATGATCTGTTCGAGCATTTCAAACTCCACACAGAGAAGACTCACAGACAAGCCATACTGCAAACCTTTATTTAAAAAATCCACCGTGCGCTCCCATCCTCCCTCCCACCGCCTTTCTCCAGGTCTACAGGGAGCAGCACAGGTTCTGGTCCCACCTCTAAAGTGCGAGCGAGGTTACTACTCACACACAGAGCACAGGGATCCCAGTCACTGCAAGGCACACAGCAGTTGCTTCTTACACACTTACTGAATACTACATACAGGTACTGATTCCATTAACTTACGAGCAAAGTAACTTCATCTAAAAACCTGAGGACTCAGGACTATGGAGACGAATACAGAAAGCAGTCAACAGTGATGGGCAAACACAAAGCACTCAACACTCCCTGCTAGCTGGTCCACACTGGTCTGTTTAGTTTCTTCATAAGCACAGTTCAAACCTTAAGACTCACAGATTGGGGAAGGGATGGATCAGTGGGTTAAGTGCTCACTTTGCAGTGCCGGGGACCAAGGATCGAAACCCAGCCCCGGCCCGTGCGGACCCATATGCTGAGCTGGGGAGTTCCCCCAGTTCAGTTCTCTCTCTGTCTCTGTATCTCTCTCTCTCTGTCAAAAACAAAAAAACAAAAACAAAAACAAGCCTCACAATTTGGATAGTTTGCTTGACACCAGAAATGGTTTTTACACAGGAAGCCTTGTACCCCAAGTCCCTCAACACTCGTGGCAATCTTTGTTTTGGGGCATCTTTCAGGGAGGGCATCTGGTGGCCTGAGCCTCAAGAGCAGTGGCAAGAGGCAGGACCTGAGCCCAGGCCTCTAGTACTGCCTACCCGAAACCAAGCATGTGTTCTGCTCTAACGAGCACTGGGTTCTGTTGTGTCCACATGGTGAGAAGTCTTCTGTAAGTCACTTGACTTACAATGACAACACAAAAGCCACTCTCTAGGTGAGCATGGCAACAATGATACAACTCGAAACCCGTACCAAAAAACAACAACAAAATAACACAGAGAAGCAGCAGATTAGCCGGTTTTATTAAAGAATCTTACAAAAAACCAAAAACAAAAACAGAAAACAACAAAATACAGAATTTGTTATGCTTCATGGCTGATCGCTTTTACTTGCAAGGGTGAAGCTTGCGAAATGCAGCCCAGTAACATTTTTATTGCATGAGACCCAATTTTTTTTAAGTTACATATTGAAACGGTGGGAACAATCGTTTCTGGACACTTAGTCCTGGGTTATCGCGGAAGGCTGAATGAAGCAGTTTCACCAGAACAGTGCGTACCCTTCATACACTGATGAACATTCAAAACAGAGGAGCGATTATCAAAAAGGAGAATTAAAAAAAGAGAAGAAAATAAAAACAGCCAGAAGAGTTTACATCCACCTGTTTCAAATGGTCTTTGGACTCCATCATGTTGTCTCAAGTTGCACCAAGTCAGGTTAGGAAGGGAGGAAGGTCTACACCTACATATAAAAGTATCCTTTGCTCAGCAGAGGTAGAACCTGGCAAAAGTTTTATTGCAGAGATACTGTGTACCTCTTCCCACCTCTCATGGTTGATGGTAGATACAAGTGGTTATTGAAAAGTAATTATCAGTAGTTTGCAAATTCAGTATAAACCACGAACAGGATGATGTTTTCTGATGGCGGTGAGACTGCAATGTGCTACATAGAAAAAAGCTCTCTGCCCCCTAAAGTGGAAGTCAGAAAGAAGACTCAAGCTTCTTTATCCTCTTCAGTGCCACAAATACTGTCATAAGAAAAGTCCTCAGAGCAGGGGAGGTGAGAAAGGAGTTCTTACCAAAGGGGCCTGAGGACTGAGCTTCAGCCCCAAGAGGCCTGAGTTGCAAAAAAGAACTGACTTTCCCAGGCTGTGTCCCTTGCTGGACTCTGAACTCAAGGGACACTGTGTCCTGTCACATAGCTGCTGCTACAAACCTCACAGTTCTACCACGCCATGGGCACCAGAGGAAGAGAGCTGGGCAAGGCGGGCTGAACAGGGGTTTACACTGGAGCTAATCTCTGACAGGCCCTTTTTCATGATAAATGAGGTTCCCAAGTTATCCAAATGAAGACAACTTTGAAATTTAACAAGTCTACCAAGTTCAACAGTAATAAATGAAGTATGTTCATGAATGAAAGGCCTAAGAAATGCTCACAATCGGCAATCTTAAAGTTATGGAGGAATATCTTAGAGCTGCAAACTCTGCAAGTAAAAGCCCAATGTTTACCTCCTGGGGTGGTAATGGCCATCACTTTCACGAGCCACCCCTGGTCTTTCCTAGTGGCAACACTAATCCTTAAGAATGCCTTGCGCCAGCTCAGCTCCTAGGTTTAAGGCTGATTCAGTCATGATAATTCAACAGTCCAATGACACAGCCCAGGGGATGCCGTTGACTAGGCCTCCCAGGGTTAACTGCCTGTTTTAACCTCAGCATAATCAGTTGCATTGTTCTCTGTGGGAGGACAATTGTTCCTTAAAGTACTGTCTATGTCACCTGTCTACATGGATACCAGTTCGGACAAGGCCTGTCTCTCCATCTGCTCTAAATAGCCTGTTATAACAGGTGAGAGCAGAAGCTGGTTACTTGTGCTCATTGCTTTGCAATAAATTTCTGATGATTATTTGTAGGTTAAAAGTACAGAACTGACTTCTCAGAGCAACACAGAAAGTTTGCAGCAGCAGCAGGCCATAGATTACTGTTCAGAGATGAAGAATTTGGTACACTCTTGAAAAGCTGCATGGGAAGGAACAGTCGGGTTTATGGAAGAGCTAAGTTGGATCCCAAATGTACTGAAGAAGTTAGAGAAGCTTACAGGAAGTCTTGGGAAGATTTTTTTTTAAATGTGAAATCATCAGGCTCACTATAGCTTCCAAAGAGCAACATAAATGAGCAGAACTAGTCATATAATGACAGTATTAGAAATTGCACTCAAATATATCCCCTCCCAATACAACGCATTGCACACAGTAAAAATCTGTAATAAAAATGCAAAACACAATCAGGCATGTTGAGAAATTATTAACACAAAACAGACACTGGATTTCTAGAGCAAAGATGCAAAACTGAATTCTCAAATATATGAACAAAGTCAACTAAGGAGTTTTCATATTTTTCTACATTAAAAAAAATTTTTTTTGTAAGATGCCCCATATGGGAAGTCAAGAAAAGAATAAATAGGACCGAAGGGAGGAGGGAAAATCAAGTTGGTAGGGGTCCCAATTTACAAGAACTATTTACATTCAGAATTCAAAAGAACTCAGCATTTCTATATATACACATTTATGTACATATGTATATAAGTACAGCATAAAATTAGAAGGTAGGTTTTAGATTTCACCTCAAGTACTCAGAAAAGAATTACTAGCTAGCTGGAGCTGCAGTACCAAGCTGTGTTTCCTTACAGGCCCTTAGAAGACACTGTGCTTGCAGGACACACTGGTGGCCAATGAGGGCTTTTTGCTTGTAGATGGATCCATGCAGGCATGGACCACTCGTGCACTATAGCAGCCACGTGAGCAGGGTGTGTACAAGGGTGTGGTGTTAACCGGGGAGATCCCAGACCTAGGAAGGATAGTCAAGAAACGCCCGTCATCACAGTGGCTGCCACGGTCACTGGGAGGCCTGAACTAACCAAACATCTGTTAACTGGATGCCAGACTAACAGCAACTGTTATGCAGCGCCATTCTCAGACACTATCAAATATCACTCAGGTACATTTTAAGACTGAATAGATTGGAACCTTCCTCTTAATATTGTATAAAGGAAAGGACCCAAAGGGAAAAATACTTTGCCTCTGCTCTTGCTTTCATAAATTGAGATGCATCGATTATTTCTAATCTGTTGCTTTCCTGTCCCCCAAGCTAAACTGGAAAGTGGAGGGGGCAGGGGGAAAGGCTCCCATTACACAACTACATAAGTGCTGGTACCTTTTCTTGTCAAGCCTACTGGAGGTTATTCCAATAAAATTATATGGAGATTAACAAATGAATGCCCAAGGATTCCAGCCAGAAAACTGGTTCTAAAATATTTTATTTCCCTGGAGCTTGGTAATCTATAACTTTTACCTTTACAGATGAAGCAAAATAAAAAGGGTTACTGTTGCAACTCAAAAAGGTTTCTGAAGTTATAATTAATTGGACTGGAATAAATATATATACATACACACACTACTACATTGCTTTGGATACAGGTTCTTCCTAAATTACACATAGATATAAAGAAAAGATATTGAAGAGTGTCTGCTATTTAGCAGCAAAAAAGGGAAAACTGCTTATTTACTTTTTGATCAAGTTGTTTAAAGAATACTTTGTGAATACTTTCAGGGATTCACATCAATGACAACTATCTGGATAATCTCACTAAACTTCAGATAGAGAACTTGTAGTAAGGAGGTTGCTAAATTAGGGGACCCCTAATTCCCCCTGAGATACCATCTGAGTAGCTCTGGACTCAGGAAGTGGTTTTCAGTCTAATGGACACTATAAACTCTGAAAACACATGATTTACAGTTAAATCTCTGCTCAGAGTCATATTGCTGATGAGGGAGAAAAGGCATTGCAGAGGCCAAATGGACTCACGTTGCGTTCAACAGGGCCCCTGGGTTCAGACGTAACATTCAGATCCTGAAATACATAAATCTGTTGTAAAGAAGTTGACTGGTTTGGACAGAAGAGAACCTTGAATGCTGGGCTTTCCCGTGCTGGCCAACCTGAACTCGCTGGCTTAGACAAGGAAGGGCACGGTGTACAGGCCCTAGGTGCTCCTCCAGAGGGGCATGGGCAGCAGACTCTGGGTCTGGGGCATGTGGAGGGCAGGGGGCATGTGGCACTCAGCTCACCATCCATTTACACTGGCTGCCTTTTTGAGGTCCACTTTGAGAGTTTGCAGAGACCTTATTTCTGGACCTTATTTTTAAAAAGCAAAACAAAGCTGTTCTACAAAGAACAGAACATGCATATGCCCCTTTGTATCAAGATTGCTATTCCAAGAGCAAACAGTATATCATGAATTGTGGGGTCAACTACGTAATTACATGCTAAAGAATCCTCATACTGATGCTGCTTGGGAAAACATCTAACTTGCTAAAAAAAAAAGAAGAGACCCCCCCCCCCCCCGGACACACACACACATAGGAAAGTTGGGCCAACAGCTTCTGAGAGTCTACCTTCCCCAACCCTGCCATTTTGTCTCCTGGGAAAGGGCAGGTTTGGTAAGTTCCTCCTCCCCAGCTCTACTTTACCTTAGTATGCTGATAGAAGCTGACTGGGCTATTGATTTACAAATAGAAGACCTGGAAAGTTTTGCTGCAGGTGGAATAATTCTGTTCTTGGCTGCCAGCTGGGTCTAGTGGTCCCAACAAGGGACACTGGTTGATATTCACATGGATCACTGCCTGAGATATAAGGTCTATACTGAGGATAAAAGTTGCATTCACTGGGCAAAATATACCAAAGAACAAAAATTATTCTCAATTTGTTCTTATAGGTATCAAGAATAAATAAATCCAAAGAAAGAAAATGTATGGTAAACTTGACACAACCAAACTAGAATTAACCAAACTCAGGCTTAAAGAAACACAAGAGGACGAAAGCCCTAGCTTTCCATCACTTAACAGACATCTCACCTGATTCTGAGAGAAGTTTAAAAAGTTAGAAAAAGTACTATCAGTTTACCCTTTCCTCAACACTTCAATTTTGAGGGGTAGGTTTTAAGAGAACATAAGGCTACCTGGGGTACCGATGACACCCAGCTTTGCAGCGTCCCCGTCACAGACTACTTCTGAAGGTGGTGAGGGCCTAAACAACAGTCCACTTCTGGTTAGGATAATAACTTTTTATTTGACAGCTACAAGATTGTGCTATCTTGCAGCTTTTGACCAGGTTTATACAATCTCAATTTTTCAATAGTGCAACCTGTGCAAACAAACAAACAAAAAAAGGAAACAAAAAGACCAATTGTCCCCTCACTTGTTTTATAAAACATCTATTATAGGCGAAACAAAACTTACCCATATTATAGATAAGTATCTATTCACATTTGTACATTACCATTTTTAACAGCTTGAGATAAACTCTACAATGTCTTATAACACATTAAACAATATTCAAGTTACTGGGTAACAACAATTAACAAGAAATAAACATACAGCAGAAGTCTCAAGTGTTTCCTCGTTGTCTAGTTTACAACTCAAGTATGTTTCCGTTTTTGTAAGTGACAAAGCAAATTAAGATAATGAAGTAAAAAAAAAAGAAAGATTGTTTATAAGATGGGAGCCAATTTATACTTCTTCCTAAAACTACCTTAAGAAAAATGTAATTTTGAGAAGAGCAGGCTTGTAGCCATTTTTGCAGCACTCATTAGGAATACTATTAATAACATTAAACTTAACTTTTAAGAGTTTTATCACCAAAAAAAAGTTTGTACTTATCACCATAACAAGAAACCTGGGGCAGGGAGAACTGGAAATAGAGGGAAGAGGCTCACAGGGTCAGAAGCAATTCCCAGGTATAAACACTATAAAAATGCAATAACCAATGCTATACATCTACAAATGTTCCTCTCTGTTACTGGACTTCCATGTTAATCTTCTTTACGCATGCTTTCAAAAAGACATGCACTGTCAGAACAAAAGCTAGAAAAGAACCTGAATGCATGATGCGTAACCTTTCATCTCATGCTTTAATAAACCTAGTGTTTAATAAGTTGGAAAAAGAAACCAATACGTATTGTCTGTATTTATAGACTCAAAATACATGCATCCGGGGATAACTCCCACAGCAATGGCATGGATGTACTGCATTAACCCTGAGCACTGTGTAACAAAGTAAAGCCAGTTTGGGAAGTTCCAAGCATTTTGAAACCAATTGTGGTTCGTAGCCTTTAACAAATTCACAGACAGACAGAGACACACACACACGCACACACGCACACACACATACCCCTCTGCTCACCCAAAGTAGAAGCACGTGGGAAGTACCATGGGAAAAGCAAAAGGAAAGACATGTACCACCATTGGCACACTGCTGATTTTCAGTTTTGCCATATATTCCAGGTTTGTCCTTATTCCCAAAAAATTTAACTAGAGAAAGCACAACTGAAAAAAATTATAATTCTTTGGAAACTGTCCCTGATTTTTATGCAAATGATATGCTTCAACAGCGTTTCAGATACATCCACGTTGAAACCTATCTGTTCTTATGTGTTGCTCAAGTTGGCGATGCTCTGAGGGTGACGCTGCTGCCAGAGCTGCTTCTGCTGGACCGCAAGCTGCTGAGACTGGTCTGAAGTGGATAGGAGATTTACAAGTGGAGACACACAATTCGCAGGAATGATCAAACCTGCCAATTAGAAACAAGAATTTATAAAGGTGCTTCCAGGAGAAACCATACGGTACTTTACACTTCACAGCCAACTCCAAATGTGGCATAATATTAAGTATAATGAACAAGACTCTACATAAAAATGAAACAAATACTGAATAACTGAAATGGCCCTCTCATTGAAAACCTGATTCCTCACAGCATTACCCACAAATGCCTGAGTACATGCATCATCTTCTAGGTGGAGAAACCGAAGGGCAAGTATAATACCTTTCTATCTACCATCTGTTCACAGCTCCACAAATATGCACAAACACCACCTTCTTTGGCATGTACAAATACACCAAAAATACCAGTGTTGAAACGCCAGTGCTTCCTGAAACAGGTCACCTCGAAGCAGGTAGTGTAGATGTCAGCAAACTGGACAGTGCACACCCTGGGTAAAGAGAACTTCAGACTCCATCCTACCCCCATGTGGGAAGAAGGGCTATGTTCCAGAGGAGGTGCTGTTTTGTTTTTTTATTATAAAGATAGAAATCCAGGCTTCTGATTTTTAAATGTTGGCAACTAATTCAAATGAAAACTTACAATCAAAAATACTTCAGGGACAAAAACATGTTCATGGGTTGACAGTGGCCACGGCAGAGGATGGCTGTTGCAAATGAAACAAAGACAAAGCAACAGAGACAGCACAGTCACTGCATGGCCTGTAACTGAGCAAGTGGTGGGCACAGCAAGACTCTGCCCCATGCAGGACCTCAGTCTCTCATCCGTGCACAGTGGTTTTGAGTTCCAGTCACCATCTGGCTCAACAGAGGTAAAATGGTAGACTTCTGAGAATCCTGGGCCAGAGGCTGAGCTTAGTGTGACTGGCAGGGAGTGGGCATTGAAGGCAATGGTGTGGGAAGGAAGGTGAGCAAGAGCAGCATGAACTGAAAGAACTTGAACCAGAATCAGCAATGTTCAAAGGCTTAGTTAACATCCATCAACCTTTTAAGAACATACTAAGCAATAAGCTCCATCTCACTACTAGAAGACACGTTAAGATTCTAAGATATAAGAAGAAAAACAAGAAAAACAGGATCTAATTTTGTCCGAGCTCAAATCAAAGCAAATTTGGACTCACCTACAATTCTTTGCCCGTCCTCTGTTCTTAGCCGAACTATCTGCATTTTCACGTTTGTGCCACTGACAGATGCCAGAACACCCTCAACTTTTGTCCAGACACTCAGCACTGAGCCGCATAATACATAGTATGTGCGGCAACGAAGACCTATTTCACAAACTAATCCCAAGCTTGCTTTTTTGCAATTGCCACGCCTAGGAGAGATAGGGGAAAATATTTATGTACATATACACACCTACACACACAAAAAGGCTTGCAAGGTCTACTCCAAATCTGCAGTGGAAAATGCACCAGCATCATTTGCCCTAATAAGTTTCTTACACTACAATCCCTTTGACATACTGAATTATCCTTTCCAATGTAAGGTATCATTACCAACTTTTTTTTTTTTAAGATTTATTTTATTGATTTTGACAGAGACAGAATGAGACACACAGAGAGAGACAAGAGAGATGAGGGAGGGCCCAGAGCAGTCTCCACAGTTGTACGTCATCATTAGTTTTCGACATGGTTTCGTTCCACACATGTGGGCAGGGGCTGTGCGAGGCAGGAACTGAGCTGGGGGCCTCCCAACATGGCAGGTATGCCCCCTTGAGCCAGGGGTTGAACCAGGGAGTGAGAACCGAACTGGGGTCTCCCACATGGGAAGCACACCTCAGTTCAGCATATGGGTCTGCACAGGTCGGGACCAGGATTCAATCCATGGGGCTATAAAGTGAGCGCTTAACACACTAAGCTGTCCTGGCTTCACCACCGATTTTTAAAAATATAGTTGTTTCTGGGGCCTGAATCCTTATAAAGGGCTAATTTACTGATTCTTTTTTTTTTTTTTTAATATATATATATATTTTTATTTATTTAGATAGAGACAGAGACAGAGAGAGAACTGAACTGAGGGAGCTCCCAGCTCAGCATATGGTTCCGCACGGGCCGGGGCCGGGATCGATCCACTGTCCCTGGCGCTGCAAAGTGAGCGCTTAACCCACTGAGCCATCCCGGCTTCCCCTAATTTACTGATTCTGATATCTATTTACACATGTCATTTTAATAACCATTAGTTTACTATATTAATGCTAGTTTATGAAATACTACCAGTTACTTTTATAGTATTAAAATACCAATATATTGTTCTAAAGTGGGAAAGGCATTGGCAAACAAAGAAAAAAACGTGTATGTAAATTTATTTTAAAAAAAAGTGAAAAAGGAAGAATTAAAAATATTTTGGTTAAAATTATTTTCACAATTTGTCAATAAAAACATCTTTCCAGTATTAATTCAAGATGAATAAATAGTATTAGAGCACTTTTCTTGCTAAACACAAAGCAAATGTTTTGTAGGTTAATTTTCCTGAGTTAATTTCCAATAGCAGTAATTTACTCAAAATGACAACAAACAAGTGTTCAGGGATGCTGGGATAGCTCAAAGGTTGAGCATTTGCTTTACAACTGTGAGGTCCGGGGGTCAAATCCTGGTCCTAGCCTGTGCAGACCCACATGCTGAACTGCAGTGCAACCGGTAGGCGCTGTTATGGCATGGCAGCAAAGGTGCTTGCTGCCCAGACAAGAGGCCCCTGGTTTGGTTCCTGCCCTGCGTGGCCCCACATCCACCTGAGTGGAATGAAACTATGTCGCAATTAATGATATAAAACTATGGAGACTGCTTTGGGCCTTCCCCCATTCTCTCTCTCACCTTCTCTCAATCAATAAAAAAGAAATCTTTTAAAAAAAAAATTTCGATTTAGGGTTTATAGGGTTTATAGGGTTTAGGGTTAAAAAAAAAAAAAATTCCATAAAAGCAAATTTATCTACAGACATGTCTTTAAAAAAAAACAACTACCGTAGTAGCTAAAATTCATTTGTATGTTATATCCGTTTTCATAAAGTGGGCCATATATCCATTAACTAGTTAATGGATAAGAAAACACAGCAGAGAACTGGAACCGCAGAGTATTTAAATGCTTCTACGAGGTCCCAGAATGGACGCTGTGGGGGCAATGACATAACGACTCGGAAGAGCACATTTTTGGCTAGCCGAGCAACACAGGACCAGCCCTGGCTCGACAAAGAGGCCTTGTCTGCTGTGAGCTACTTGAGGTATCTCTGTAGTACCCTACAAGTTCCCCAGCCTTAAAATTAAAACTTATTTGAGACACCATAAAAGCTTTAAAATAAAAAGAGAAACAAAGAAAGGAAGGAAAAAATAAGAGAAAGAAGGAGAGAAGGAGGGAGAAAAAGTCTTAACACTGGGAATGACAGTTCAGTCCAGGTTACCAGATTTAACAGTTGTCTGAAGTCACAAAGCCTTAGTGAAAAGCAGCAGATACCCGAATAGTGTGTGGTCTACACACCTCCAACAAGTACTTCTGACCGAAGGAACCACTCCTAACAACAGACAATCTGTTTATGTACTCAAAAGAACAGATCGCTGAAGAGGAAAGGCAAGTTTAATTAAATCTTGATTACACTTTGGAAAATACGGTGAGAAATATGAAAATACTAACCAATAAGCATGAGTACAAGTATCTGCAGATGAATTATACTGATCTAACCAGTGAATAAGAGCGTCATCTGAGACTACCTGTGAAAATAAGACAAAAAAAATCTATTGAAACAGAATTGTTTTAAACAAACTGTCTAATCTGGTCTCTAAGCAAACTTAAAATCATCTTTATACTGAAAATCTGGCCCTTGCTACTGGCTATATTTGAGGAAACCATACATCAAGTTCTGCCATGAGGTTCCTCTAATATAACAATTTTTTCAAATAGTTGGCTTAATTATAATTGCTTGACAATTGCTAGAACCATAGTATAAAGTGATAATAATAAAATAACTAATAGTAGCAGTATTAGGAAAAACACAGTCATTCACTGTTTTTCTATAAACCATGGCAAAATACAAAGAATTCATAAAAAAACCAAGAGTTGGTGGGAAGGAATTTCAGTCTTGCCTATCTACCCTTTCTTTTATAAATTTTGATATTTGTAGTTAGTGCTGAAAGCTGCCTTTTCTGCCAACACAAGCTGTTTCAAATAATCATCTTACAAGTTTCTTAATGGTTGGTAACATTAAAATAAGAAAACTTGGTAAAAAAAATTTCTAGAAACAATTTTCTAATAAGCAAATAGGAAACATTAACAAAATAATTTTATATATAAACACAAAGATCTAAGTATTTATAAATAGCATAGTGCACAAATGAAAAAAATACCTTCTTATATTTCTTTTTTAGATCAGCGTAAATTTCTAATTTGAGCTGTTTCCCAGTATTTGGTCTATAAACTAAGAAAAGCTTCTTTTTAGGGTTCACTTCTTTAACTAAGATGGCAGTTTTCTTGTTGTTCCTTATCTATTAAAAAAAAAGAAGAGAAAAAATATGAAGATTCAGTACTGCCCAGTTTGAGACATGTTTGTTCTTTTGTATCATCACAATAGCAAATACAATTCTTTGAAACACAAGTACAAGAGTATGCAACTAGAGAAAGGATGACAACTGCTGGGTCAATGAGCTTAACATGGTCTCACCAACACGAAGGCTATCGGGCTTGAATTCTGAGGTAGGCCAAAGACATAGGCTGAGGGCCTGGATATTCTTTAGAAAATTGTCTTAAATAAGCTTTAAAGCACAAATATCCAGTGGAGACAATTTTGCATGTTCTAGTCCCATGTACCTGACTCTCAGCACAATGGCCCCAGAGACATACGAGGAAGGAAGTTAAGTAGTGGCCATATATGAGTGTGTTCACTAGAAAATTCTTTTACATCTACAGAATGGTTAAAATGATCACCCACAATCCTCTGGATTCATCTAATCCATCTGTGCTACCTATCCCACCCCAATGGTTGCCATAGGTGTGAAATGAGTTATTACTATTATACAAGGGAAAGCCAAAACGTTGAACAAAAAATATGTACCTAATGTGTGTAGCAGTGGAAGAAAAAGATGCATTAGACAAATGATGGAACTTACATATATTTTTAAAAATCTTTTTAAGTTGGACTTGAGGAAAATCCTAAGAGCAGAGTTATAAAAAGCCCCATTTAATTAAAAAAAAAGTGAGATTGAAAAATTAATATATCTCCTTTAAAGAATGGCACAATTTCTAAGCAATAATCTCTGGAGAAATTGAAAATAAGTTTCAGAGTAAGGCTATTTTCCCAGCTCCTCTATAAAACAATATTTTGCTGAGCTACTAAGTTTTTATAGTAAGATAATTCTTATACCGATAAAAGGACTTAATATGGACATAAAAGAGCTTTTGTCTTTTACTTGCTCAAGTGATCTGAAACATTGTTGTGCAGGTTCAAGAACAAGCAGCTGCACCTTCCTGGAACAATGGCCCTGTAGGAAGGGACAGCATTGCTTAGTGTAGCCACCTGATGGAAGTGGAAAGGACCAAAGCTACCTCGGCCTCTCATTTTAAAAAGCTGGGTATCTGCACTTCCGTCAAAATCCACCAGTGTTTACATAATGCCAATTTAATACGAAAAACAGTAACTAACACCCCACCTAGAAGAGAAATCTGAGTAAAATCTTGTGAATCTAGTAGGATATTCTGGCTATAACATCATACTTAAGATGACCAGACGTCCCACTTTTTAACAATTTGTCCCGCGTCCCATGGAATTTTAAAAACGTCCCGATTTTTGGAAAGAATGCACGACAAGCTAGGGAACGGCAGGAGATAGACCAAATTTTTAATCAAGAATCCCCCCCCAATCAATGGTGTCCCACTTTACCAATGTTAAAATTTGGTCACCTTAATCATACTACAGTTTTGGAAAGTGTTACCATTGGGGGGAAAAGGTGTAGAGAATTTCTCTGTATTATCTCCTATAATCTCATCTAAATTACAATGATCTCATCAAGACTTTCAAAAACAAAACAAGAAGCCAGATCTAGTCTGAGAGTTTTGCTCTTGGAACAGAGATTATCAGTAAACCAGGCCTGTGGACCAAATCTGGCCTGAGGCTTCTAAACTTAAGAACAATGGGTGGGGGGGAAGCCGGGATGGCTCAGTGGGTTAGGCGCTCACTTTGCATCGCCAGGGACCGAGGATCGAACACAAGGATCGAATCCCGGCCCCGGCCCGTGCGGAACCATATGCTTAACTGGGAGCTCCCCCAATTCAGTTCTCTCTCTGTCTCTGTCTCTGTCAAAAAATAAATAAATAAATAAATAAATAAAAATAAAAAAAAGAACAATGGGTGGGTGGGAAGGGGGGAGGGGAAAGGCAAAATATAAAGTGGAGACCATATAAAATAGTCACTATCTGACTCTACACAGAATGTTCAGTATCCCTGCCCTGGACAGCTTATTTGTGGTCTCCCCATGCCTGTGGCATCACCATACAGGTTATTTTATGCAGTTACATCTTGAACCAAGTCTTCATTTATGTTGGTCACTCTACATTTACGAAGAAAATGCATTAAAATGTCTGTGTGTATATACACACAATGAAATATTTTTCAGTCACAAACAGGAATGAAGTTCTGACACATGCTACAATGCAGAGGAATCTTAAAAACATTGTGCTAAGTCGAAGAAGCCAGACACATAAGGACAAATACTTTGTTTCCATTTATAAGAGCTTCCTAGAAACAGAAATTCATAGACACAGATAGATCACAGGCTACCAAGGGCTGGTGAAAGGGGTCATGGGGAGTTACTGTTCAGTAGTTATAGTTTCTGTTTGGGATGATGAAAAAGTTTTGGAAACAGGTAGTGGAAATGGCTGTACAACATAATATAATGTCACCGAATTATACTTTTAAACATAATTAAAATGGCAAATTTGTTATTCACCACAATTTTAAAAATTAAGCATATATTATCTCCAAAGCCATTTAATTATGCACTTAAGTGGGTGAATTTTGTGGTATATAAATTATATCTCAATAAAGTTTACAGAAAAAGAAATAAAGAGATAAAAAGAATTCAAGAGAAGGTAAGTACTGAAGACAGGTAAAAACCTAATATGTGTATAAAAGGAGTCTTAATAAAGTAGAAATCCAAGGAAATAGATTAAAAACTTTGTAAATAAATTCAGAAAACTTTCTGAAATAAAAAGATGTGAAACTACATTTCAATGAAAGAGCGTATCACATACTTGAGAGTACTGACCAAGAATGACTAATGCCAGCATATACTCTAATAAAATTACCAAACTTTAAAAACAGAGAACCCTTTGGGTATGTAGGGGAAAAAAGAACAAAAACAGAAAGAAAATTAGAGCACCATCAAACTTTGATAGCAACTCTTTTTTTTTTTAATATATTTTTATTTATTTATTTTGACACAGAGAGAGAGAGACACAGAGACAGAGAGACAACTGAACTGGGGGAGCTCCCAGTTCAGCACATGGTTCCGCACGGGCCAGGGCTGAGACTCGATCCCTGGTCCCCGGCGCTGCAAAGTGAGCACTTAACCCACTGAGCCATCCTGGCTTCCCCGATAGCAACTCTTTATCAGGAGAATAAGTAATGTATTTAAGATAAATAGAAAGAAACGTGAACTGAAGACTTCATGTCCAGGGAAGCCGAGATGGCTCAGTGGGTTGAGCGCTAGCTTTGTAACCCCAGGGTCCAAGGATCAAGTCCCCATCCCAGCCCATGCAGACCCATGTGCTGAACTGGGATGTGGTCCCACTTCAGTTCTCCCCAGGGTGAGCTTCCCATATGGGAGGCCCCCATTTCAGCTCCCCCCACTTCCCGCGCACCTGGGTAGAACAAAACGATGTCAAAAACTGATAACATGCAACTATGGAAATTGCTCTGGGCCCTAACACTTGTCTCTATTTAAAACAATAAAAATAAATCTTAAAAAAAAAAAAAAAAAAAAAAAAAAAGACTTCATGTCCAGTAAAACTCTTCCTCAAGTACAAAGGCACAAACTTAGCAGCATGCAAGAGACTTCAGGGAGTCATGTTCCCACGAGCCCCTCTGGAGGACCAACAAAGGACTACAGAGATATTATCCTAAGGACTAGTGAGTGAGTGGTGAGCATTATATATAAGTTAATTGCCTGAAAGAACTAAGATTAAATCAGGGTTAAAAGAGGAGTATATAATATATAACTGCCATACACTGATGATGCAGAAATAGTATAATTATCTTTTTAAATAGGAGAATGGGAAAAGCTATGCAAA
This sequence comes from Craseonycteris thonglongyai, assembly GCA_004027555.1. Classification (NCBI taxonomy): domain Eukaryota; kingdom Metazoa; phylum Chordata; class Mammalia; order Chiroptera; family Craseonycteridae; genus Craseonycteris; species Craseonycteris thonglongyai. The sequence continues at coordinate 21,361 of PVKE010004691.1, forward strand.
AAAAAAGTTAAATTAAACAATTATTTTCAGGAATATTAGGTTGTAGTACTGATATTTTATCATCCTGTGTGACCTGGAGAATAAGGATTACTAATGTAGAAGAAAGAAGGCACAACTAAATATCAGACAAGTAAGATAAAAATTCCAGTCTTGAACAGGGCCAATAAATATGAATTCAAGATACCATGCCATGCATATGAATGTATGTAAGTATGCATTTCTGAGCGTATGTACATGTATAAGACTACAAGTAAATGTATTTGTATGTACAAACACACATACATTTACCCCTCCTTAGCTCTTTCCACAAGCAAATACTAAATAAAGAATGTAATTAACACTAATAACTGAAAAATAAATCTTTAAGATTTAAAGCATTATTAGGAGTAAAGAAGGTCACAGGGGAAGCCGGGATGGCTCAGTGGGCTAAGCGCTCACTTTGCAGAGCCGGGGACCGAAGATTGAATCCTGCCCCGGCCTGTGCGGACCCATGTGCTAAACTGGAATGTTCCCCCAGTTCAGTTCTCTCTCTGTCTCTCTATCTCTCTCCCTCTCTCTCTGTCAAAAATAAAAAAAATAAAAAAAATAAACTTAAAAAAAAAGGTCACAATATTATGAAAAAATGGGTTCAATTTCCTTAGAACATGTACTAATTCAAAAATTGTGTCTAATAACATCTGTCAACTATATTAAATGAAAATGTACTTAATGGACAAACCCACAATTACAATGTATCATCAAAACAGAGATAGCTAAATATAACTGGAAAATCAGCACAAAGCAAACAGACTTACAATGCTGGCAATGAAAATGCTTAACATATCGGAACAGTTGACATTTTAAAGGAACAAGTCTTACTTGCAGTGACAAGTAAAAGCCATCATCTGGTCCCGTCAGCTCAGCCCAAATCTTGGTAGCTTCCTCCCAGGACATTCCCCTCTCTACACTAATCTATAAAGGAAACAATAATATTGAAATTAAAGTCACTTCTGTGAGAGTGTATCACAGGGTGTCCACACTTGAATGCCACGTTTTACAAACTTACTGTGTATAACTCTACATGACCAGAGGTTGAATATCCTGGGGTCAGAAACTTCTTAACATCACTTTTCCTCACTTTCTCATCTCCTGAACCAAGATCTTGATCAAGAAAAAGCAACATATAAATGCAAACAGACCATTTTATCAGGAATGCACACAACCTTTAAAACATTTTTCCACTCACCTAAGATTCCCATATCATATCTTCCATTTTTTTTGGCATTTTGAACAACTGCAGTGAGTGTGTCTGCAAAATACTGAAACAACGCATTCTGCTGGTGCACCTCCATGCCCAGAATTCTGTTTAAGAACTTCCCTATGTTGTTATAGTCTGCAATGACAAGATTAATGAAAGGTACAGTGCATTCAAACGACAAGTAAAAATGTATTCATCTACACTCTGTTCAAGTCTCCCTTTCTCCTCTAACGTCTTCCGTCACAACTCTGGCACCATTCCCAGAACAGCTAATTTGACCATTTTCTACCTCCATTAATTAGCATGACCTAGTGCATGCTCAAAGGTGTTTGCCAAATTGAAATTTTGCATCTTCAGCTTCATTTACTAAAAGTATAAACGGAATTTAACATGTAAGAATGTTTGGTCTCCAACATTAAGTTTTTTAAAAATTTTATTGAATTTATTGGGGTGACACTGGTAATAAAGTTATGTAAGTTTCAAGCATACACCTATAAATACATCATCTACGTGTTGCATTGTGTGCTCACCACCCAGAGTCAGTCCTCCTTGCATCACCATATACTTGAGCAGTGCATTAAGTCTTAACTACACAGTAAAGTTTTAAGTGCTATAAGTCAGTGAAGTTCAGCTTTGGCGGCACAATTAGACTGCATGAAGCTTTGGAAGAAAACCCATGTCTAAGCTCTAGCCCTGGCTTCAGTATTTTTTTAAAGATTTATTTTTATTGTTTTTGACAGAGAGAAAGAGATACACAGAGATAGAGAGAAGGGGGAGGGCCCAGAACAGTCTCCATAGTTGCACATCACTGGTTTTTCCACATACTTTCATTTCACAGGTGGGCGGGGCTGCACAGGGCAGGAACTGGGCTGGGGTCTAACCCCAGTGAGAACCAAACTGGGGGCACTCCCCAGTTCAGCATATGGGTCCACACAGGACGGGGCCGGGATTCGATCCTCGGCCCCTGGGGCTGCAAACTGAGCGCTTAACCCACTGAGCCATCCCAGCTTCCCCAGGCTTCAGTATTTTTTAAGCCTGACAGTTGATAATATCTATAAATGCCTTAAGTTGACAAAAGCCTGAACAACAAAATGGGCCCTAATGACATAGCACCAGATACATCCTTACCTTTATCTAGAGTGAGAATTCCGGAGCGATCTTCCACATTGATCAGGCCAACTCCTATCAGTCCTTGTCGCACATCTGTTAAGAAAAGCAATTTATAAAAAACCCATAGCCCAAGTGACTTGATAAGCTGTTATCTGATTAATCAAATGAGATCAAGATCTAGCATAAAGACATAGCCTATGTATTAATATTTCCCATAGTTCCTATTAGTTGAATCAATGAACCCATAGCCCCCAAAGGCCTTTAGGTACTCAAAACCCTTCAGTACTCAGGCCTCACATTATATTTTATTATTTCATTAAGGTATCTTCCCAACAGCAAGCTTTGGGCAATGGTGATCAGCTATCACTCACACAATCTAAACAATTTTAACATATAACAGAATACTACCTTAAATAATTGTGCAAGTAACAATATAATCATGCTTCCTTCCCAAATGTTACTTATCAGTATTGACAAGGTGATGGAAAGAAAGGTAACATGTATAATAGTAACACAATTCATGTTACTAAGAGGGCAGTTTATGGAGCTTTTAAGAAATACTGGTGTCTAGGCTAGAACCCAGACTTTAAGAGAAAAATTGAAAAAGGTCAATAGGAAGCATAATGATATCCTATTTACACATTCATGTAATCAGCTAGCACTCTGCTATGTGCTTAAAATTGTTCAGATTCTGTGGGTGACAACTATGCAGCTAAAGAAACACCTCCTTTTGAGAAGTCATCCTGTGAAGAAAATTACCTGTATAGATGGATTGCTATAAAAATTCAGCACTATTGTAATGGCAAAAATAGGAAAACCAACTGAACACCAGAAAGGGAATGATTGAAGAAACTGTTATACAGGCTAACTGTAGAACACTATGCAACTATTACAAAATGTGTTGGTGCTAGAGCTACTAACTTATAAGGGATGTCCATGATATATTAAATGAGAAAAGTATGCTCCAAGTAATATTAACATTTAAAAGAAAAGCTCTGTGTTTAGATAAACAGAGAGAAAAGATGTTGGAAGGCTTGTCAACATTTGTGACCTCAGTGAGTGGAAATGGAAGGTGTGAGTTAGGGGAAAGTACTGACTCTTCATTACACATTTTTAGATTCTTTTCATTATTTACAATGAATAAGTGGCTAAGTTGCATGTAATTTAAAAAAAAATTAAAAAATTGGGAAATCGTTTTTGCCACTTTACAAGGACCAAAAAAGATCAGACAGAAAGAACAAACCAGGACTTAGCTTTACTGTTGTTGTTGTTTTTATTTATTTTTTTTATATTTATTTTATTATTTTATTGTTTTTGACAGAGAGAGAGAGATACAGAGACAGAGACAGAACTGAACTGGGGGGAACTCCCCAGTTCAGCATGTGGGTCCGCACGGGCCGGGGCCGGGGCCAGGACTCGATCCTCGGTCCCCAGGGATGCAAAGTGAGTGCTTAACCCACTGAGCCATCCAGGCTTCCCCTTTACTGTTTTTTTTTAATTTTGTTAAATGCCATCAGTGGTTATTAGCATCCATGCATGCCAGATATGTTATGTTAATAAAGATAATTACCAACACTAACCACTGTTCAACTGGAAAGGACATTCTAGTGAATGATGCTAAAACTTCAATGATAATAATTCAAATATTTTACATCTATTTACTTTCCAAAATATTTTCAATTTCCTGAGCTACCAAAATCTAGACTATTTAAATTTGTAGGGTAAAATCTGCAGGTATGCAAGGTAGGCCTAAGAATTTCTATGACACTATGGACAACTTTCTTAATACAGAAATTTCTAAATACACACAAATGTAAAGAAATTATTCTATAACCACACACTTACTCATCACCCAGTTTTAACAACTGTTAAAATATGGTCAATTTTATTTTATCCACACCACCCCCACCAACCTACACAGATTATTTACCTAAGCACTTAAAATTGTTTTTTTTAATTAAATGTTAACTATTTGGCATAGTGATTTGAACAATTATTTTTATTGTTTTTGACAGAGAGGTACAGAGACACAAAGAAGGGGGAGGGCCCAGAACAGTCTCCATAGTTGCACATCATTCGTTTTTCCACATAATTTCATTCCACAGGTGGGCACGGGCTGCACAGGGCAGGAACTGGGCTGGGGTCTCACCCCGGTGAGAAGTGAACTGGGGGCAGTCCCCATTTCAACATATAGGTCGGCACAGGCCGGGGCCGGGATTCGATCCTTGGTCCCAGGGCTCCAAAGTGAGCGCTTAACCCACTGAGACATCCCGGCTTCCCCTGGCATGGTGATTTTAAATTAATCTAACAAAACCATTTTCCTCTATTCTAGTAATAACACATACCGTATTTTCCGGCGTATAAGACGACCGGGCATAGAAGACGACCCCCTAATTTTACAGTTAAAACATAGGTTTTAACAGCCTCGGAAGTGGGGGGTAGCCTTATACAGCAAATATAGGCCTAAACCTATGTTTTAACTGTAAAATTAGGGGGTTGTCTTCTACACCCGGTTGTCTTATACGCCGGAAAATACGGTAATAAACGATAACAAGAGCAAAATATTTCATTTCAATGAAATTTTTTTTTAAATATATATTTTATTTATTTATTTTTTGAGAGAGAGAGAGAGACAGAGACAGAGAGAGAACTGAACTGGGGGAGCTCCCACTTCAGCATATGGTTCCGCATGGGCCGGGCCAGGATTTGATCCCCCGTCCCCGGCGCTTCAAAGTGAGCGCTTAACCCACTGAGCCATTCCAGCTTCCCCTCAATAAAATTTAATAACCTATTGCTTATTATAATTGCTAAACTTAGGTGTTAACCTTCAATTTATAAACTTTATGCAATTTGTGTCAAAAAAAAAAAAACCTAAAAATAAAAGTGCATGTTAAAAAAGGTTCTAGTACTGCCTGTTGGCACTCATTTTCCTTTGTTATGATTATTTTTAAAAGTTACCTTTAAAGAATTCTCCAGGATAGTCTGGAGGAGGTGATACCATAGGAGAATCTAGGTTTACAATGGATTTCATGACAATTTCTAAAGCATTTCTTCCATACTAGAATAAAAACAACAACAAAAATTAACCACTTTCAGCATTTGGATATTCTTCAATCACATGACCAAATGAACACTATTATAAAAACTATTATTGTACCAAAGATTCAAAAATAGCAGGACCAAATTATCTTTATATATATTTTATACTGCATAGTGGCTAGTTCACACCTTTGCACTAATCAAATGTTCAATAAATAAATAAATAACTTCCTTAATTTCTATGAACTCATACTTGATTCATTCACAAGTATATATTATATTCCTATTTTCCAAAAGGAATGAAAAGATTATTCTATTGCAGAGTTGATAACTAAAGATGATTTGTGTAATCCTGTCTTACAGGAAACCTTGAGTTTACAGCAAAGTCATAAAAAGAGGCAGTATTTACTATAACCACTTTCTTTTGTTCACTAGAGACACTACCACAAGTTTTCACAGCTACTAAAAGATGAAATGTACCTTGTTATCAAAGTTGAACCTGCTCAGATCTCTAGATTCTGTTGCTCTTCTGTCACCATGTGTGAGTGCCCCCTATTTAAAACATAAAATTTCCAATCAAGGACCAGAAGACAGGTAACACATAGCACCATTTATATGCCTAAACAATTCGAAGACCTACCAAACTCTCAAGTCTCTTAGCAACAATAGATGCAAATCTTTGTTCTCCTGCCAGTTCAGAAATCAGAAAGACATATTCGGGAGCAGTAACTTGGTTTGATCTATGAGTTCGTCCTGTAATGACATTAAAAAATTCAGACTGTGTTCACTACAGAGTATTCTGAGATCTATTTCTAGCATTTAACTCTAAACTTGGTATCCCAAAAACTCTGAAACAAGAGGAAAATGAAAGAAGTTACCCTTGCCTCCCCGAAAGGTACAAAATCAACACAGACTCAGAACCTCCATATTTAGAATACTCCCCTTACAAGGAGACAGAAGCTGCTACAAAACTGTTATATGATAAACATATTATCATGGCCACTCTGGTTTGATTAAAGTACAATGTTGCTGACGCACAGCTGTTCTGCATTCTCCCAAAATTGTTGTTTTTTAAAGTCACTGGGTAATAGGGACATGAAGGTGGAAGGGAAAGAGAAGCGTTATGTGCCCTCAGTGAAGCCACCAAAGGCAAAGAGAATACCAAGTGACAGATGCTCTGACATGGACTGTGTACATCCTAAAGGTGAATAATGACACTTCTGAGGAGCCCTGTTCTTGAGACATAAACAATAAAACATAAGAAACCCCACTGCACACCTTTTAAAAACAAGTGCAAATTCATGACTTACTCTCTATTTTAAGATGTATGCAATACACAACACCCCCCAAAATCTATGTGATTTAAGTTGTAAGATGTGGGACCTTAAATATAGATTTTGATACACACACAGTTCCTCAATGATTCCTAGCTACCTAACAAGTAAAAATCAGTGTAAAAATTTACCAAATTGCTGAATTGCTCTATCAGCACTCCAAGGTAATTCCAAAGTCATATGAACTCGTCGTCTTTGATTTTTAGCTCTCCGATCTGCTTGCAATGAAATACCTGAGCTGGCAGCCTCTGAGATGATAGCAATATTCTGCATAAAACATAAAGAAAAAAAATCACCTTTGCATAAAGAGAAGCAAGGAAGAAACCTAAATAAAGTCCTTATACACACTACTGGTGGCCCACAAATACCTGGTCCCCACTTCTTCCTTAAATCATAGAACCCCCATTTTAGCTGGGTACATGGCTGGGCAGAATCAAGATCACATTTCACAATGCCTTTGTAACTAAGTGTGGGCACACTCCAACCAGTAGGCTGTAGGTGATGTGAACAACATCCAGGAAATGTTCTTAAAAGTTGAGAATATGCCCTTTTCTTTTTTTCTCTCTGATGGCTAAAATGTCAAAGTGAAATGGATGAGTCTGAAACCGCTGTTTTACATGGAGGTAATTTGGAAACGAAGGCTTACATATTAAAAGGAACAAGATGGAACATGCCTAGTCTTCAATGGGCCATACCAGCCCTGGTCCCTCTTCTCATGGGAAAAATGCACACTGAGAAATGTGCACATGAAAAAACAAACTTCTATCTTTTTAGGTCAGTATGATTTTGAATCTTCTGTTATTTAACGGCCAAAATTATTTCCAATTAGTACAATTCCTAATGCATATGGGCTTAATTAAATTCATAAAACAAGTACATAAAGTAACTATTTTCTAGTTACAAAGCATAGTCACTAAAATATACTACAAAATGTGGATAAAGATATAAGATTTTATTCCATCCATTCAGATTAAAGCATGCGGTTGAGTGGTGCTATTTTTTTTTTTAGAAATCCCATCATCAGCAAATGCAGCAATTCCAACTAGATGGAGGAAAAACCGAGAATCTTAAAATTGAAATTTATTTAACAATAAAGAAACAGCAAAGCCAAAGAATACCAGTAATCTGGGCACACTTAGTATATTTCTAAATTCAAAATTGGACTGACACTAGAGTATAGCATTAGATGTAGTGCCATTAAGATGAACTGAGAAAACACAGTATTTTAATAGTGATTAAAGATTTCAAAAGCCTCCAAAGTTATCAAGAGCCACATTTAATTCTGTGCATAACATAAAATACTAATTACATTCAACTTATGAGAAAATAAAATGTGCATATGTATAATTATTAAATATCTATTTTTATTGCTTTTTCCTTGACAGAGACAGATAGAGAGAAGGGGGAGGGCCCAGAGCAGTTTCCACAGTTGTCATTCATTTTTTTTTTTTTTTAAATACATTTTTACTTTTTTATTTTTATTTTTGAGAGAGAGAGAGAGAGATACAGAGCCAGAGACAGAGAACTGAACTGGGCGAGCTCCCAGGTCAGCATATGGTTCCGCACGGGTCGGGGCCGGGATTCGATCCCAGGTCCCTGGCGCTGCAAAGTGAGCGCTCAACCCACTGAGCCATCCCGGCTTCCCCTGTCATTCATTTTTGATAGTTTCACTCCACAGGTAGGCGTGGGGCTGCACAGGGCAGGAACGGGCCGAGGCCCTCCTGTATGACCACTGGCAAGAACTGAACTGGGGCCACAACCCAGTTCAGCATATGGGTTCCCATGGGCTGGGGCCAGGATTCAATCCTCGAACCCTGGGGCTGCAAAGCAAGGGCTTAACCCACTGAGCCATCCTGACTTCCCATGTGTAATTATTTAAAAATACAGAACAACACTAACAGACATACTTTATATTAAAAGAAAAAAAATACCCTGAAGGTTAATCTAAATGTCTAAATGTTGGGACAATTTTCTTATTGAAAAGCATCCTGGGGGAAGCCGGGATGGCTCAGTGGGTTAAGCACTCACTTTGCAGCGCCGAGGACCGGGGATCGAATCCCGGCCCCGGCCCGTGCGGAACCATATGCTGAAATGGGAGCTCCCCCAGTTCAGTTCTCTCTCTGTCTCTGTATATCTCTCTCTCTGTCAAAAATAAAAATAAATAAATAAAAATATATAAAAGAAAAGCATCCTGGAAAAACATTACCTTATCTCCATCCATAAATCTTTGTTTTTCTGTGATATTTAGTATCTCCACAGGAACATCAAGTTCAGATCTTGACTCGTAAGATATGCTTCCATCATCATTGCTCACAACTCTCCCCTTGCGGCCAGTCATCTGCAAAGCCAAAGAGTGTCACAATTAAGACACTGTCTCAGGTACTTGGGACTCCTCCATTAGAGAAACTTGGTGAGACAAAAGGGGGATGACAGCCAACATGCACTGCACAGCTGTGATGCATGAGGCACCATCAGAGGAAGAACATTGTAACACAGTCCCTGGTTTTGAAAAGCTAAAATTCTAGTGGAGAAAGCAGACATGTGGAAATGATCACAAAGGCTGCTTGGCAGGTACAATTACAGAGATCAGTGTCTTAGGGCAGACACTCAGATACTTGGAGCAAAAAATCATGGGCTCCTAGATGACAACTAGAGTAGAACAAGGAAGAGGAAATTAGATTATTATGTGATGATACCCAAAATATCACTCATTCTACAGGATTTTAAATGTGGGAAAAAATTACCAAGAGCGACAGCCTTGATCAAATCTTATTTACCTCAGCAACGTTCTCGGGGCCACCAAGCTCATCAATAAGTTCATCCAGGGTATTAGGAGGAAGGTCTTCAGCTAACTTTTCTAGTTTATCAAGTAGGTCTTTCTTCATCTGCTGGGCCCTTTCCACAGCATCCTGACTTGTTATGAGGCTACTGTTACTGTTGGTGTTACTGTTCGCTAGATAAAAGTGTATTTGTTAAAAATCAGTACACTTTAAATATTTTTGTTTAAATGTACATTTCACTGACAAAGCAAGGTTCCATACAAATACCTGGTGTGCTGTTCGGAGCAGGCGAGATAACTGGTGTAGATGAAAAACTAGGTCGTTTTGATCCAAGACCTGATGCTAATAAGGCACTTTGAATAGAATCTGGATCGATACTTTTCTTTTTTTTTTTATCTTTGTTTTTCTTATGGTCTTTTCTGATTAACCAGGGATCTGAAAAGTTAAGACAAGGTACGTGCAAATCATTCATTAAAACAAGTCCAGAATCTTTAAAGGAAAAAGCCCTTGAATATTTTTGTATTGTTAACTGGTAACTTGAAAATGATCACCAACTATAACACTCCAGTACATCCATGTACCATTAAGTTTAATTCTATGGTTTCAAGGTAAAAATAACTGCACAAAATTGAGGTCAACATCTCACATAAATGAGCTAAACCTCTGGAAGACAGACAAATTTGGAGCTCTCCACCAAGCAAAGATTAAAATCTGTGTGATTTGTATGTACTTCACAGGGTAAGAAAGGTTTTATGAAGGTAAGGGGGGAGGGGGGAGGGAAAGTGGGGAGAAGGGAAGTTGGGAGTGGACACCAGATACGTGGTGATGGAAGGAGAACACATAATGTAACACATAGATGATGTAATGAAGAGTTGTACACCTGGAAACTATGTTCCCAATCAATGTCACCTCAATAAATCTAACAATAAATAAAAGTCAGATAAAGGACAAAGAAAAAAACAAGGTTTTAATACAATATCCCATTTAAAATACAAAGCAGTACCTACCCTTTAGTTTACATTTAACATGCTGATGAACTTACCATCTTCATCATCCTCACTAGACTCATCTCTAAATGGGTTGAAGTCATCATCATCTCCAGAACTCATATTTTTAGAGCTCTCGTAGTCACTTTCTTCATTATCAGAGGCATCAGATTCACTTCCACTATCATCAGAACTGCTACCAGTAAGGCCACCTATTTTTCGTGCTTTTTTGGCTTCTCGAGTTATTTCTTCACCTATGCTCAAACCCCAGAAAAGAGGGTCAGCCCAAACAAACTGTTCTAAAACTTCAGGAAATTAATATTTAGTTCATGAGTTAACTGAAGTTAAGAACTGTGAAGAAAGACATCTACCAAATATAAAAGAACAAATGAAATTCACAAACAATTGCTAACCTTTTGGACTTACATAAGAAATCAGGCTATGTTCCATTTTTTTTTTTTTTTTAAAGATTTATTTTTCGGGGAAGCCGGGATGGCTCAGTGGGTTAAATGCTCACTTTGAAGCACCAGGGACTGAGGATCGAATCCCGGCCCCGGCCCGTGTGGACCCATGTGCTGAACTGGGGAGTTCCCTCAGTTCAGTTCTCTGTCTCTGTATCTCTCTCTGTATTTCTCTCTCTCTCTCTCTTTCTCTCTGTCAAAAACAATAGTAATAATAATAATAAAACACTTCTTTAAAAAAAAAATCTTAAAAAAAAAAAAAAAAAAGATTTATTTTTACTGTTTTTTGAGAGAGAGACAGAGAGAAGGGAGAGGGCCCAGAGCAGTCTCCATAGTTTGACAGCATTAGTTTTCCATATAGTTTCACTCCACATATGGGTGTGGGGTTGCACAGAGCAGGAACTGGCCCCGGCAAGAACTGAACTGGGGGTACACCCCAGTTCAGCATATGGGTCCATATGGGCCAGGCCCGGGATTTGATCCTTGGGCCCTGGGGCTGCAAAGTGAGTGCTTAACCCCTTAAGCCAACCCAGCTTCCCCGGTTCCATTAATTTAAAAAAGAAATTATTCACCGGACTGTCTCCATATGTACAGGTTTCAAAATTCAGGACAACAGAGATAAAACAGAATTTGTAGCATTGTCAAAATTTAATTGTGCATCAAACTGAGATGAGGCCTAATAATTATAGTTTTAATAATACTTAAAAAATAAAATACTTAAAAACATACTTCTTAGAGCAGTTGACCTCGAAGAACACAGGTCTGAACTGCACGGGTCCACTTCTATACAAATTTTTTTCAATAAATACTGCAAATGCTATGTTCTCTTCCTTATGATTTTCTTAAAATTTTCTTTTCTCAGGGATGCCAGGATGGCTCAGTGGAATGAGTGCTCACTTTGTAGCTCTGAGGTTCGAGGATTGAATTCTGGCCCTGGCCTGTGCAGACCCATATGCTGAACTGGGGTGTGGCTCCCAGTTTGGTTCTTGCTGGGGCGAGCATACCCTGTGGGAGGCCCTTGGCCCAATTCCTGCCCTGTGAGGCCTCCGCCCACCTGCCCACCTATGTGGAATACTACTATGTTGAAAACTGATGATATACAACAATGGAGACTGCTCTGGGCCCTCTTCCTTCTCTCTGTTTCTCTGTCTGTGTCAAAAACAATAAAAGAAATCTTTAAAAAATTTTTTTTTCCTTTTTTCTATCTTAGTTTATTGTAAGATTACAGTATATCAGGGTTGTTCAACATACGGTTCTCTGGGCCACTCATAAAATATATTAACATTAACAATAGCTAATGAGCTAAAAAGAATCTCAATGTTTTAAGCAAGTATACGAATTTGTGTTAGACCACATTCAAAGCTATCCTGGGCCACCTGCGTTCCGAGGGCTGCAGGCTGGACAAGCTTGTAGTAAATTAATACATATAACATACAAAATACGTGTTAATTGACTGTTTAATGTTATAGGTAAGGCTTTGGTCAACAGCAGGCTATTATTAAGTTTTGGGAGAGTCAACACTTGTACACAGATTTCCAACTGTGTGGGGGTTTGATGCGCCTACCCCCTGTGTTGCTCAAAAGTCAACTGTACTTTAAAGAAAAATCAAGCTAAAACTTAATTTTTCAAAGCCGAACACAGTGATCTAAATTATCTTAGTGAATATTCAGACAAGATATCTGGAATAAACCAATCAAAACTAAGAACATTTAAAGATTCACATATTTAAGATGCCATAAATTCTAAGGCACAGCATTAACTTCAGTGTCACTAAAATAAAAATGCCAACCAAATATAATAACCAGCCAATTTCAGGTAAAAATGTATTTCTTACAACGAATGAAATAGGGTTAAAATGTTAGATCACACAGCATCACAGTGTGCACAATATAATAGGTTATCACCACCACAGAAGGTAATTCTGAAAGTCAAACAGCTTAGTAAGCACCTAAACACAAACCCAAGATTACACGATTATGAAATGGTTAACAAACTCGCCCACTCACTGTGTGAATCTGGGAAAACTCCCTAACCTTTTAATTTTTCTGTGCCTTAAGTTTCTTCTGTCTATACAACAAAAAAACTCAGACCTACTTTTATATGGATCCCTTGTATGGCCAGTGCTTAACATGGTGCCGCGCATGAGTCACATGGCTCATGCCCTCATTTAAAACAGGGGGTTACTTGTACATTCAAAACTACATGAGCAACAGTGAAAATATGTATCCACTTGCCAATTCAAGGAAGGCAGTTAATTCCCAAAATAGATGTGCTTCCAAATGTTCAAATTTATACTACTTTCAGTATGATTTGAAACAAAAATAATACCCACCTTTCCGCTTCTTTATTTTATTTTCTTTACAAGGACTATCTCTTGGTGAACTGTTGTTACTTGGGGCTGTCAAATCGATGCCCAGCAAACTATAAAGTTTTTTCCTGTCTGGAGCAGGGAAGTGTTTTTCAATGAGTGACTGCAACACTCCTCTGTTTCCAGGAGAGAGAAAAAGTGACAGTCAGTGGTTCAGTTTGCAAAATAAAATACATATGAAGTCCTGCTGAATATACTTCTTAAAAATGAATATAATTTGTTCAATCTTACAAAATATTGGTAAACAAGCTAAAATGAGTTTTAATATTCTAGGCCAGGGCTGTCCAATTACAATACAATGCAAGCCAAGACAAATACCGGTATGCAATTTTTACACTTTCTAGTCGTTACCCTAAAAAGAAACTGGTGAGACTAATTTTAATAATATATTTTATTTAACTCACTATATCGCTTCAATATGTAATCAATGTGCTATTTTACATTATTTTTTTCTTAAGTCTTTGAAGCCTGGTATGTATTTTATACTTATAGCACATCTCAATTTAGACTAGCCATTTCACCTGCTAAAAGCCACATATGACTAGTGATTATCATTTTAGACAGGACAATACTAGGCACACAAGCACAAAAAAATACAGATTAGTGGGAGTATGTTTTGCTTTTCAAAGCAATTTTTATTTATATATGTCTTAAAAGAAGCCACTTGAATGTATCCCCTAAGGTAAGAAAGAGACAGCATGGTGGCAAAGGTTATTTTCCTAATTTTACTACCATAGTTAGAATTGGCAGGTTAGGCAAAAAACTGAAAATGCCTAAAACATTTTTTTTAATATTTATTTTATTGTTTTTGACAGAGAGAGAGAGAGACAGAGAGAGACAGAGAGAAGAGGGAGAGCCGAGAAGTCTCCATAGTTGTACATCATCAGTTTTCGACATGGTTTCGTTCCACACAGGTAGGCAGGGGCTGCATAGGGCTGGAACCCGGCTGGGACCTTCTGCATAGGAGGCACATCCCCTTGAGCCAGGGGCTGAACCGGGGAGATGGGGGGCGAGAACCAAACTGGGGGCCTTCCGCATGGGAAGCACACCCCAGTTCAGCACATGGGTGCACACGGGTTGGAGCCAGGATTCGATCCTAGGTCCCTGGGATGCAAAGCGAGTGCTTAACCTGCTAAGCCATCCTAACTTCCCTTAAAACATTTTTTAAAACTCTTTGAGTATCTCATGACCATTTGCAAGTGTTAGAGCTTACTGAATTGGAACAAACCATACTTATTGTTTACATATACTTACTGATATAGTAATTTCAAAAACACAATGGTGAAACTTAAACTGAAACAAACGAAGTAAGCTATCACAGATTTCCAAGATGTACAAGACAAACAAAAATCAAGCCCTTCCGTTAGTCCAAATACCGGACATAATGTCAAAATACTTAACATTTGCGGATGCCAAGATAGTTCAACAGGTTAAGTACTAACCCTGCAACCACAAGGTACAGGGATCAAATCCCGGCTCCTACCCATGCAAACCCACATGATGAATTGGCATGTACCTCCCATGTGGAAGTCCCCCTGTTTGGTTCCCACCCTAAGTGGCCTCATATTCACATGTGTGGGATGAAACTCTGTAGAAACTAATAATGTACAACTATAGAGAACGCTCTGGGCCTCCCTCTTTTCTCTGTCTCTTTCTCCCAAACAAAAGAAATCTTAAAAAAAAATGCTTATTAACGTTTTAGCATTTCTGTTTTTGTTTTCCAACAGAAGTACTCTTATAGATACACAAAGAACTGAAAAAACTAAGATCAGAAAAACTTTAAAAGATAGTATAGGCGTATCAGAAATTTTGCCTCCAGGAAATGCCAACATTTAATCTAAGTAAAAACACAAAACCAAAAACATTACTTGGCAGTTGAAACAAAATCATTCAATTCTCCCCCTCCTTCTTCCAAGGCTTCTAATGTTCTGGCTTCGCCTGTAGACTGCAGACCAATTACAACACACTGAAGAATGAATATGTATAAATTAGAAATAAAAATATGCATGTGATTTAAGACATACTGTATTTTAAATATTTAGTAAATAAAAGATTTCAAACAAAAATGGCCCACTATTATACATATGTGCTCATTTGTTTATCCTACATATTTATCAGAGACATGCGATATATAAAAAATTAGCTAGGAAATAGAATTACAACAGCGAACACAATTGAAACCCCTGCCCTAGATTTTTATGCATTAAGTAGATAGATATTCACCAAAAAGAAGACAACCTTAAAGCAGTATGTATCCACATATTATCAGTGGTTATATCTGTGGATGGCCAAATTATAGTTATGTTTATTTCTATGCACATTTTTAAGCTATCAAAATTCTTTATAACCAGGTATTTTTTTTTATTATTAAAAATGCATTCTTTTAAAGCCTTAACTACATTAATACTTTCACAACTATACTTTAGAAAGAGGGGATTTACAATTAGAAAACCTCAACACCCAAAAGACTTAAAAATAAAACCACACACAAGAATGAACGTGCTGTCCAACTTACTTTTCCATTCTTGATTTCTTCTCGAGCTAGCTGCACAACACGTTTAACTTTGGATGCTATGCACAAGTATTTGAAAAATCTCTGGTGAGCAGACCAGAATTGACCCCACATAGATTTCTTCATTCGTTGCTCAGCATCGATCAGATCTGCAGCTTGCTGAAATCGTTCTCTAGCAATGACCCACTGAAAACGCACAATCAACATTTTAGCTATTATCTTTAAATAATTAATTCAATTAAAATATTGTTAAGGGCAAAAACATATAACATTAGTTTAATGCAGCATATTCAGTAACTTGGGACACTCTAAACATGTTTTTAGGGAGCTTATACACAGTTGTCCCCAAATTCTTAACTAATCCAGTCATTTTAGGAATAGTTACACTGTGGTTTTAAAAACTATGTAACTGAAATAAATGGTTATTTTTTATAAATTGTCAAAGACAAAGCTTATAAAATTAGGAAACTAAGGAATTGGTGATTTATGTTGTTTCACAGCAGAGATATACTCCTGTGGTCTGACCAACATTACACCAAACAAAAATGACTAAAGGACACATTATCAGGTGCATTAAAAATACTAGGAATTAAGAAAATAATTCTCACCAGCTTGACTGCTTTGTTATACATTTTTACATAGCTTTGGGAAAGAAGAACTTCCTCAATTTTGAAGGTCACTCCAGTAAAGCTCAGCTGTCGAGCAATGTACATTCCTCTAAGCTTCATATCCATAGCAACTATTTCCATGGCACCGACACCTCTGAGTAAAATGAAAATACACAGTAACTACCATTAAATATAGCACAGCTTTAACATACGTGAAAGAGGTTTTAGCAATAACACATCTTTTAGACTGCTGAGAACAAACAGTGCATACTGTAAATTGCATTACCTTCGTTCTACTGCTTGAATAAAATCACTGAATTCTCGAAATGGAGTTCCCTCACCCCATATTCCAAGACGGTTCATATAGGCCATATTTCGTGGTTCAGAAGCACCTGGAAAAAAAAAAAAAAAAAATTCACAAAAAAAAAATCTCACAATGTTTTAAAGAAGTTCTCGAATTTGTGTTGGGTCTCATTCAAATATCCTGGGCTGCATGTGGCCCTCAGCCCATGGGTTAGACAAGCTTGTTTTAAATAAATAATTACTCACCAGTGGCACTAGCATAAACAACTCTGGCTTTCGGCAATTTGTTCTGAAGCTCTAAAACTGCTAAGCCTGTCTTGGTTGGCTTTGAAGAACCAACAGGACATAAGTTTTTTGCTTTATGACATTCATCGAACACTATCTGTAAGGAATGAATTAAGGAATAAATCACATTAGCAGCTTGTGTTTCCAATCTTTCGGGAAGTTAACTTTTACTTCCCTAAAGTCTAAAATTCAAAATTATTAGGGGAAAGAATCCTGGTGATAACAAGCCCCTGGGAATGTACTTTTAAAAATTACACTCACAGGGGAAGCCGGGATGGCTCAGTGGGTTAGGCGCTCACTTTGTAGCGCCGGGGACTGAGGATTGAATCCCGGCCCCGGCCTGTGTGGAACCATATGCTGAACTGGGAGCTCCCCTAGTTCAGTTCTCTCTCAATCTCTGTATCTCTCTCTCTCTCCCTCTCTGTAAAAAAATAATAATAAATAAATAAATAAATAAATAAATAAATAAGTAACTGGCCACATTTAAAAAAAAAAAAAAAAATTACACTCACAGGAAGCCGGGATGGCTTAGTGGGTTAAGCGCTCACTTTGCAGCGCCAGGGACCGAGGATTGAATCCGGGCCCCGGCCCGCGGGGACCCATATGCTGAACTGGGGAGTTCCCCCAGTTCAGTTCTCTCTCTCTCTCTGTCAAAAACAATTAAAATAAACCTTAATATTCTACTGTTATTTGCTTCGTTTTTATTTTTCTTTTTTATTAAGAGTACAAAGGCACCCACTGAAATTGGTAATTATCTTAAATGTATTTAATTATTAACTAGATTATTGGAAAGGATTCACTGTGGCAAGAAATGTCCACCCCACAGATAATTTTGGAAATTCTGTAAGGAGAAACATGATTGGTAACCAACTTAACCAGCATTTCAAGTATACTACTGGTATTCTTCATGCAGGGTATGTAAAGGTTATGTTATGAGCAGGTAAGTCTGGAAATCACTAAATTAATAGCTTTCCCCCTCTTAGTCCTCTCAGGTCCTTTACTATGTAAATATGCAATGTGAATCCCCAAGAAGGAAATATAGTATTAAATGAGGAACTTAACTACTGGCCTCCTACATGACAGCTACAAAACAGATCAACTTTCTGATCCCGTTGGACTCCATGTAATTTGCTTACTTAATCTCAAGATTCCTTTTTTCCAAACGTTTACCCTTAAACTTGTGTGTCGTTAAAAACTTTTTTTGCAAAGGATACCACTCCATCGAAGTCATCACCACACCAATGTAGAAGCTGTTTTAACCTAGTTTTGTATTTACCGCCAGACTGACTCTCACCAATAAGGGAAGAATAGGTAGCAAAAATAACACCCTTTTTCACGCTCCCATTATGTTTGGAAGAAATTTTTCCATACTTAAACTAAAAAAGAAAAGAGAAGAATTTAGTAAGTGTACTTTTCTCTCTGAAACATTTATCCCACTTAAACTTCTACAGTAGGAAGCTGCTGGTATATGCTGGGGACCTCCTAAGATCACATATAAATTTATTGTACGTATTATGTATACACATACATGATGCATGCACCCACACATATGTGTATGTACAACTTTATGGTACAAAGAACCAGTTTTCAAAGTCTCAAAAAATTCTATCACCAAAAGAAAGACTATAAACCAACTCCCTTACAGAAGTCACAATATTCATTCCTTAAATATTTATTGTGCACTTACTACAAATAAAGCACTGTAATTAAGTTCTGAGGAAAATATAAGAATTATGATTAATAATCAACGTGCCCTTCAATTTTTTCTCCCTTCTTTAATTACACTGACTTAGAAATCAGTATTCTAGACACCAGTTACATGTTTTTTGTTTTGAACAGTTAGTAGTCATTAGCAGACTTTACCCACCAATATAATCAATAATGTCCACCCAAAAAAGCACTGCTGAGCAGGGCACTAACTGAACCAACTTAGGACCCACATGTAAAGCAGATTTACATCTACTTATTTTCAAAGGGCTAGAGAGAGGCACCTGTAGGACCTAGGTCTGTCAATTCTACCCTGGTAACTCCAGCAATTGGTACATAGTTGGACGACAATAAAGATTTGTTAATAACAAACATTAGAATTCTAATCACATTAAATTGTGCTATAGACACTGAGGCACACACAGTCTTCTACTTGCCAGATTTGTCCTTACATGAACCAAGTACAGGTGTGGAAGTCCACTGAATGTACAAATATCTAAACCAGTCTCCAACCACAATTCTCTGTATGCTGTGATGGGCACACCACCTGTCTGCGCAACTTTATTATCCTGAACTCTTATACTCACAGTTATGAGTTTCATCCATATCAAACACAAAAATGGCACCAACAACTAAGAGAATAAACTCCATAACAGAGACAATGCCTATTTTTTGTTTGTCACTACATAATCCTACCTATCAGAATATGATACAGCAATCCACAAACCAACAGTGGCTAGCACTCACTAGGATTTCTGTGAAATAATTCATTTAATCCTTATAACAACCCTATGAAGTAGGAACTTATTACTCCCATATCTCACAAATGAGTCAATATTTATTGAATGACCAACTGTACAGAAAACTTTCATACCTTATTTAATGAATGGACTAAAATGTTTTTTGCTCCAATATCCCTCAAATCTCTTTCAGCATCATACTTTAAATCATTTGAAACACTGAACCTGCCACACACACAAAAGAAAGAAAACACAAATTAAAGACAAATTTCATCATTCTGGCAGCATTCAGGAATAAATAAAAAAGTAGGCCTTGACACTTCAAAAAATAAAAAGACATCTAGTCACTGAAACCCATTCCCACATGCTGAAGTAATGAGTCACATATGAAAGCTTCCACAGCCAGTCTTCAGCACTTACCACAATGCTCTTTTTCTACTCAACAAATAATTTTCATAAATGATTCCTGCTATCGTCCTTCCTTTTCCTACACCAGCACCATCACCTATTAAGAAGCCAGCACGATCTCCATTAGGTAGGAATGTTTCATGTTGCTGGGGAAAACAAAAAACAAAAAAAAACCCTGGTAATTAATCTACTCCTTTCAGTACTTTGATGATCAGTCCGTATATTACTTTAGGATTCTATTAATGCTTTTGGTATAAATTTGGCTGAATATTTACTATATATTCAATCTTGCTACCCTCACATGTACCAGGTGTCTAAAATTAACAAACTGATGAACATTCTTCCACGCCCCTTTCAACACTTGCACACCTAAATTCCAACTTTTACAGTACACATAAATACAGGAAATGGTGGGCTATTTGGCCATTAGTATGCATTGCACTACCCACATCCATGCTACCTCATTTAATTACCTAACACATAAAACTTCTATAAAAATGACACCTGACAAGTTTTCATGCAAGAAAAACTTACCTTGGGACAAAAACAACTATTGTATATGGATGGACTAAGATTAAAAAATAAACATGGTATGTAGTTATGAAATACTATTGCTTACCTGGGCTGCGTATGTAATTGCCTCCAACTGTAATGCTGATAACCAGCCATTATCAATGGTTTCTTCAGAAATGGATGTTTTGTACCAAACATCAGGAGGAGTAACACTGGATAAAGAACTAGTTTCCACTACAGCATCTGGGTGACGTAGGCCAACTTTTACTAAATAAAAATTTTAAAATACCTCATTTTAATTATTCTAGGTTTATAAGATACTGCACTATTTTTCCCATGACAGAGAAAATACAATTAATTAACTATATGCTCCAGGATGTTATAAAAATTGATGGTTAAGTATTATTTAAATTTGACTAAAATAACATATTCATCAACTATTTATGCTTTCAGTAGAGACTTACTGATTAAAAATATCTGGAAAAATACCAGCTTAGTGTATACCACCAAGTTCTCAGAAGTAACAGAACATAATCCTTGGTTCAGAAGTTTATTTTTTTTTAATTTTTTTTATTGTTTTTGCCAGAGAGAGAGAGAGAGAGAGAGAGAGAGAGAGAGACAGAGAGAGAACTGAACTGGGGGAGATCCCAGTTCAGCACGTGGGTCCGCAAGGACCGGGGCCGGGATTCGATCCTCGGTCTCCGGCGCTGCAAAGTGAGCGCTTAACCCACTGAGCCATCCCAGCTTCCCCAAGAAGTTTATTTAAATAATTATTCATTTCAGTGAAAAATATGCTTACAACTTAATTTTATCTTGAAAGATATTTCAAGAGAAATCTTAGTCATAAAATTAAGATATTTAAAAACATTTCATTGTTTTGACAGAGAGAGACAGAGCATGCGGGAAGGGGGAGGGCCCAGAGCAGTCTCCATAGTTGTACGTAATCAGTTTTCCATGTAGTTTCATTCCACACAGGTGGGCAGGGGCCACGAAGGGCAGGAAATTGGGCCAAGGGCGGGGAGGGAGGGAGGAGTTCCCACATGGGAAGCACACCTCAGTTCAGCATATGGCTCCACACAGGCTGGGGGCCAGGATTCGATCCTCCATCCCTGGGGCTACAAAGTGAGAGCTTAATCTGCTGAGCCACCCCGGTGTCCCCTTAGTCATAAAATTAAATAGTGACCAATTCCCCAAAACATATAATGTGAATATAAATAAAAATAGGGGTAGCAAACTTTTTCTACATATGGTCAGATAGTAAATATCAGATTTGTGGGGCATCTGGTCTCTTCTAGAACTACTGAACATCACTGTAATTGCAGGGCAAAAAAGCAGCCATAGCCAATAAATAAACCAATGGGCATGGCTATGTTCCAATAAAACCTTATTTTTAAAAACAGGGAAAGCCGGGACGGCTCAGCGGGTTGAGCGCTCGCTTTGAGGCCCCGAGGACCGAGGATCGAATCCCGGCTCCGGCCCAGGCGGACCCACATGCTGAACTGGGGAGTTCCTACAGTTCGGTTCTCTAGCTATCTCTGTCTCTGTCTCTCTCTCTATCTGTCAAAAGTAAAATAAAAATAAATATGCACTGAAGATAAAATAATTACTCTCTGTAAATATAAAAAGATATAAAAAATAAATAAAATAAATAAATAAATAAATAAATAAATAAAAAAACAGGCACTGGTCCAGATTTAGTTTGATGACTTCTAGTTTAAAGGGCCATCCATGAAGTAAATTATGAACCCTTTTGTGAAGACTATTATTGGAAGAAGGGACACAAAATTTCAGGTAACACAACCTAAAGTTCTTTTTTGTTTGTTTGTTTTTTTAAAGATTTATATTTATTGTTTTTGACAGAGAGAGAGAGACAGAGACAGAGAGAAGGGGGAGGGCCCAGAACAGTCTCCATAGTTGCACATCATTTGTTTTTCCACATAGTTTCATTCCACAGGTGGGAGTGGGGCTGCACAGGGCAGGAACTGGGCCAGGGTCTTCATCCTGGTGAGAACTGAACTGGGGGCACTCCCCAGTTCAGGATATGGGTCCACACGGGCCAGGGCCGGGATTCAATCCTGGGTCCCCGGGGCTGCAAAGTGAGCGCTTAACCCACTGAGCCATCCCGGCTTACCAAAAGTTCTTTTTAATGACAAGAAAAGTATGAGATCTTTAGAGTCCATACATATATGGTAAACAGAAATTTTTAGTTTAATGGTATCAATTGTGACTTTTTATAGAAATTCAGAATATATAAAAGACTAATTAATTCTAGCCAGATTTTTTTTCATCCCCATAAAAAAAAGTGAAAATTTTATGCAAAAGCTAAAAATTATTAATTTTCATGGTCATTATGGAAAAAAGCAGAAATGGTATTAATGTAGACCACTAAATTCAAATGGCAAATTTTATTTTTATGATTTTAGAAAGCTATATAAGCTACATAAAACTAAGATACTTATTTACATCTCTGCAATTTACTGATTTTAATAATCACTGTTGATATGAGCAAAATTAACTTCAAACAAAATTAAACCCAAGATTTTATTCTTGATTTTAAAAGATTTCAAAGACCTAAAGCAAAGTTCTAAATTTATGTAGAAAAAAATTAGTAACAGTAAACTTTCATGCAGATATTTAAAAACATATTAATAGTTTAAAACATTACAAAGTTCATGCATGTCAAAACACTAATAGATCCTAATAGGTAATAATGTGAGTGGGAAAGCTAGTTAGGAGGAACTCAGAAGTCTTTCATTATTTTGAAAAATCCCAAAGACATACATTTTATTGGCATATACTCTGCATATGTTTCCGCATGACCCATTTCTTCTTCATCTTCTTCTTCTGGCTCATCTTCTTCTTTTACAACAGGAACCTTCTGTAACACAGAGAAAGAATTATCAATTCTAATTCCAGAGAGGAGGCCCAGACAATACACAGAAAAACTCTTCTGTAGGAATCCCCACTATCTTCAATCTTGGACACAGGACATGTCACTTCGATATTCCCTACAACCTGGGTCACACTTCGTGGCTCCCTTGCTTCTCCAATGAGCACAGACAACCCATGACCTACTCTCATACCTAACACACAACCAGGTCACCACAGGGCTCCACCTTCTTTCCTTCCAGCCACCACTCCACTTCAATACTGCTTACCACTCTCCCTGATGCCCAAGAAGTTCTCAACATCAGTCCTCACTCTTCACTCCAGTTCCAGGAACAGAAAAAAGAAGGGGTTTAGGAACAAAGGTAGATGAGCCCTAGAGCACATCCTACAGCCTCATGGGCAGAAACTGTTTTAAGTCTTATACTCTACCCTCTTTACAGTTCACTTCCATCTGTCTTCTTTCCCTCAGATCCTAAAACCAAAACCTAGAAAATTCTGGAGTTTAAAGGTTCTTCTGAAAGGCAGAGAATTTACTTCAGATATCTGTGTCTCTACAGACACAACAACAATCATCTATAGGACCCCATATTATTCACCCTCCAAACCTTGGCACACCTTGAAGTTAAAATAAGGAGCTATTAGTAACTATGCCAGGAAAATAGGAGTGAACCTAGACTGGGGGTGGCGAACCTATGGCACGTGTGCCCAAAGTGGCATGCGGAGCAATTATTTCGGCACACGGAGCTGTGAATACCATTTAAAAAATTATTGTTTATGCTCTTATAGACATAAAAATAATCGCTACCTCTATCTCACTCGATGGGTTGGCACGCGAGTCGAGCGAGTATACTCTTATTTCATAAACGTTGGCACTCAATCGCCAAAAGGTTCGCCACCCCTGACCTAGACTGTTCCAGGCAAACTGAGCCAATGGTCACCACAGTCATACGCTCCCTGTGTTTCTCCACAGAATCTTAAAGGGGTAGAAGTAGGGAGGAATGAGGAATAGAAAACCCTTAAAAAGCTTCTTTTCACTACCAGTAAAACCCTTAGGAAAGCTCTTTCTTAATGTGTGCTTGTTTAAGGAAGAGCACAGAGAAGAAGCTGTAAACCCAGTATACCAAGAAAGGAAAAGGGGAAAGAGAAAACCCAGTTGGGACCTACAGCTAATGCCAAGGATAACATGGCATTGAAGGTAAGAAAGAGCAGGCTCTTTTGTTCTTATTTATTTATTTTTATAGTCTAGAGCAGAATATGATGGCACGCAGATACTCAATAAATGTGAAAAGGAAAAAAGAGGTGAGAGATAAATATCCAATGAACATCAACCCATAGAGTCCTCAGGAAAAAAATATCAGAAAACTCTTAAATGTTCTCAGAAAGTATGTCAAAATGAAACCCAATTTCAGATATTGGAGACAAAATGGGGTTGGCCAAATAAACAAATAAATCCCAACTCTACTATTCTTTACTTGTATAGTCTTGGGAAAATAACAAATTCTGGGTCCTTCCATCGCCACCTTCACACCTTTTTTTCTCACCTATACAATAGGAATATATATTATGCTAAATGACCAGCTTCCTTCTTTCTCCCTCTACCTTATCCTCAACTGGAGGATAAGTTGGTAATACTAAATGTTCACAAAGTCCAGGGACCACACAGGTAATCCAGCTGGATATAAAACAGCAATTGTCACAAAGTCTAAGGTCCAGATACATGGGAGGAAGGGAGACTGTGGTACCAGGGGAACGCCTGCCCAACATGCAAAGATGTTCACTATTCAACTCTAGGCATATTTTAGTAAACAGAAAATGTGGGAGGGTCCAGGGTAGTCAGGTACTCCTATTCTTTAAAAGAACCTAGAAATCAGGATTTTTATATTACCAAAATTCAAACTTTTTCAAAATATTGTGTAGGCCTAACAAAATATTTATCAACTGGTTTTAGCCCTCAGGCTACCAGTTTGCAACCTGCTGGTATTTCTTAACTGTTAGCCCAATATAGAGCTTTTGGCACATTATGGGCAAACATGGAATGAACAGTGAACCTGAGCATTAACTATATAAAACATTTCATGAAAAAAATGCATTTTTTTTTAAAGATTTATTTTATTGTTTAGAGCAGAGAGAGAGAGAGAGAGAGAGAGAGAGAGAGAGAGAGAGAGAGAGAGAAGAGGAGAGGAGAGGAGAGGAGGGCCCAGAGCAGTCTCCATAGCTGTACATTACTTGTAACAGTTTCATTCCACACAGGTGGATGTGGGGCCCTGCAAGGTGAGAACCAAACCAGGGGCCTTCTCTGCATGGGAGGCGAGAACCTCTACCAACAGGCTTGGTGGTTACTAGGTGAACCGCAGTTTAGCACATGGGTTTTTATGAGCCAGGCTGGGCCAGGTTTCGATCCCCGGATCTCATGGTCACAAGGCAAGCACTCAACCTGCTGAGCTATCCCAGCATCCCAAAAAATGCATTGTTAACTTCCAAGTAAGTGGCTGGGCACACAACCATTAAATGAATTGGTGCTGCTCACACGGATTCTCCCAGTCCCCACTCAAAACCTCAGGCAGGGAAAGCCGGGATGGCTCAGCGAATTAAGTGCTCGCTTTGAAGCCCCGAGGACCGAGGATCGAATCCCAGCTCCGGCCCAGGCGGACCCACATGCTGAACTGGGGTGTGCTTCCCAAATGCAGTGAGACCCCCAGTTCAGTTAAAAAACAAAAACAAAAAAACCCCGCAGGCACAGGTTACTCTGCTCTCTCTCTAATTGCACATTCCATCCCTAAGTCCTATTAATCATTCAATAGTGTTATGTGCAATCATCTCACACTTTCTGCCTTTTTTCTTTCCCCTCACCCTTTCCATTCCCCAACTTTAGACCCTTCATATTTCCCTTTGGGATTACCTAACTATTTGTTAATCTTGTTCCTTCCTACCATGACTCATCCTGAATCACTAATAAGGTCTCTACCCCAGTGGTATTGCACCAAGTTCCAAGTCCTTCAATCTCAACTCAGGACCCTCTACAGAGACCAACTTTCCCTCTGTAAGCCAACTCTCTTGGCTTAGTGTTACCTAAGCACATAGCTACCACCTCCTCTATGCCTACTAAGACTTTAGCTCCCTTCCTAAGATGACCTCTCAAAGTCTCTCCACACTCAATACCCAAGCACCATACACCTCCTCCATAAATGAAGTCTTCCCGGGCCAGGGAGATCTCACCTTTCTCCAAACGTATAACTCTTGTTATAAGCATCACAATGTACCTTTTGCTGTACCTTGTTACTCAAAATATGTTTACTCAAGGGGGAGCCATGCAGTACACTTCTTGAAGAAACTATCATATACTCAATGTTATACACAGCATAGTTATTAAGTAAATGTAAAAAATCAACTGACATGAAACATACAGCACTTCCAAAATGTAAAAATAAAATTTATGTATATAATTTATGTATATAGGGGATGACAGGATAGCTCAGCATTTGATCGCTTTACAATTCATGAGATCTGGGGTTTGATTTCCAGCCTTGGCCCATGCAAGCCCACATGCTGAACTGCGGAACAACTGGTAACTACTGAGCCTGGCGGCAAGAGTTCTTACCTCCCATTCAGGAGGGCCCTCAGTTCGGTTCCCACCTCGCATGGTCTCACATCCACCTGTGTCACAACTAATGATGTACAACTATGGAGACTGCTCTGGGCCCTTCCCCGTTCTATGTCTTTCTCTTTCTCACTTTGTCTCAAAAAAATAAAATGAATCTTTAAAAAAAGTTATATAATTATTCATACCTAGACCATTATATGATCTGACAGCTCATTAATAGCTAGCTATATACTATTCAGGTTCAATCCTAAGATAAACATGGTTATCAAATGCATTTTTTTCTTTTTTTTTCTTTTTATTGTTAAATTTAATGAGGTGACATTGATTGGTAACAATTAAGACAGTTTCCAGATGTACAAGTCCACATCACATCACCCATGCATCGCATCATGTGCCCACCACCCAGAATCAGCTCCCCTTCTATCACCATATATCCCTGTGTCCACTTATCCCCGCAATTCTCCCTCCCTCCTCCTCCCCCCTCTCCAGGTAACCACCAAACTACTGAGAGTGTCCCTAATTCAAATGCATTTTTTCTGATCAGATGAGTCATAATAAAAGGATGTTAGTATTGCATATAATACATCCATTCTACCAACTATGCAAGTTATAATCACCTTGTTTAGTATATATATTAGTTCATTCCAGTGATGTTTAATATTTATTCACTAGTTTATGTAGTCAAGTAGCCCATCTTCTTTTCAAGTTTTCTGAGTGTTATAGTAGAGCTTTCTTAGCCAAGTGTATTTTCATCCACATAAAAATACAGCTACAGGGGAAGCCAAGACGGCTAAGCAGGTTAAGCGCTCACTTTGCAGCCCCAGTGACTGAGGATAGAATCCTGGCCCTGACCCATGAGGACCCAATATGCTGAACTGGAGTATGCTTCCCAGGTGGGAGGGCCCCAGTTTGGTTCTCGCCCTCCCCCACTCCTTCCGTCCCTGACTCAAGGGGTTATGCCTCCCATGCAGGAGGCTCCCAGCCCAACTCCAGCCCTGCGTGGCCACCTCCCACCTGTGTAGAACAAAACCCTGTTGAAAATACTGATGACGCATAACTTTGAAGACTGCTCTGGGCCCTCCCCCTTCTCCCTCTGCCTCTGTCAAAAAATAAAAAATAAAATAAATAAATTTGAAAAAATACAGATACAGCTTTTGAAACTCACCATGGTTGGAGAAAAACTCCTCATTTTCATGTCATTTATCCATATTCTTGCTACTTCTTTATTAGATGACTCTTTCTTTATTGTACCATTGCTTACATCAGCTGAAGGGAAGAGTCAGTTTACATATTAGAACAAAATCTCAATTTCTCATTCTACAGTTTTTTTAAAAATTCAGTGAAGTTTACTCATGTCACAAACTGAAAAACACCAACCTATCACTAACTTAAGTATAAGGATGAAAACACTGAAAGCTATGTACCGGTAAGGAAGTAAAATTAACCTTAGAAAGCAAGTAATTTAAAAGAAAATGTGTGCACAGAAAATTTGAAAATTATTTATCAAAAATAACCAGAACTATGTGTGGTAAATAATGTCAATGCAAATACTACCAAGAGCCAACATTACTTTAAGATGCCTCACTTGGTTCATTAAAAAAAACAACACAACACTACCTGTTATTCTCACCAAGAAAGACTCAATCTTACCAAATCTGATGGTACTTATTAACTTTCAAGACAAAATAATTATTTCTGGAAGGGACAAAAACAACAACAAAAACAATGGGTATCTATTTCCCTCCCACCCACAGAATAAAGATCCAAACAATGAATTTTTCTTCTCTTACACCAGTGGTTTGCATACTCTTTTTAGATACAGCAATAGAACCCTTCAATCTGAGTATCAATCACTGCAGAACTGCTTGGTCAAGGAGTCCAGAGACCCTATAACTACCCTCCACCCTCTAAGAATCACAGTACCTGGAATTCTTGAGATTACAGTATGAAAATCACACCAGGGAGACTGAATAGCATCTTGTCTATTCTACCAAAAGGTAGGAGTATTTGGGAGGCCTGTCACTTGGGACTCCAAAATGACTAAGAATTAAGTGTTGACAAACTAAAAAAGCTGGAACAGAAATAATAAATTTAGTTTGGGTCACAATTGGTTTAGTAGAATTGTAGGAGATCCAGTGAACAGCTTAGTGACATGACTAGAACTCAAGTGAGAGATCAGAACACAAAGAGAAATCCAAGGGGCTCAGGGACTCAAAGGGGCAATACCCACACAGACAAGAAATAAAAGAACATGCAACATCTTGCTCTTTGCAGTTTCATACTTTCATCTCCTTTCCTTTCAGTAAAAAGATGACCCTCTCCTACAACACAAACATTTGCTTATCTATTTTTTTTTATATC
>PVKE010004691.1:50702-63126 GCA_004027555.1 Craseonycteris thonglongyai
ATTTTATCTTCAGTGCATATTTATTTCTATTTTACTTTTGACAGATAGAGAGAGAGACAGAGACAGCTAGAGAACCGAACTGTGGGAACTCCCCAGTTCAGCATGTGGGTCCTGCCTGGGCCGGAGCCGGGATTCGATCCTCGGTCCTCGTGGCCTCAAAGCGAGCGCTCAACCCGCTGAGCCGTCCCGGCTTTCCCCGCATTTGCTTATCTTAAACATTCACTTACCTTGCTTCTTCTTCAGCCCTGGCTTCACCTGACAGTTTCTCAGGCTTCCACACAATGCCTTGATTTGGGAGTCTTATGTTTTTTAAAAATTACTACACTGGATGTGGGAGATGTTACTGTACTAAATATTAAACAGCCAGCTCCATATCTATAATGCTTTTCTGTTTTGCTCTCTAAATTTGTTCCTTACAATGGCATGTGCTCTTCTCCTTTATATTAAGAAAGCAGGGAAGCTGGGATGGCTCCGCAGGTTAAGCACTGGCTTTGCAGCACCGGAGAGAGAGGATTGAATCCTGGCTCTGGCCCAGGCGGACCAGTTCTTGCTGGGGCCTATGCAGGAGGCTCCTGGCCCAGTTCCTGCCCTGCGCAGCCCCGTGCCCACCTGTGGAGTGAAACTATATGGAAAACTAATGCTGTCAACTATGGAGACTGCTCTGGGCCCTCCCCCTTATCTCTGTCTCTCTCTCTCTCTCTGTCAAAAATAATAAAAAATAAATCTTTAAATTAGGAAAGCATATTTTGATTTGAGGAGTGCAATAGTCAAAGCCACTCACATAAAGGAAGCAATCTTTCTCTTCACTAAATTCAGAGATTTTAATGAAAAGCAGCTCCCACTAATTGCTGATCACCCCCAAGTGTCCCAGGAACCATTCCAGGTGTTACCCTGCACCCCAGCTGGATCTGGGCTAGTTCTGCTCTCTACAGCAAAAAATGAAAATCAGTCCTCAGACAGCTTATATGATTTCGAGTGGCCCTGTTTTAAATTCTTTATTATAGCCTATTGAAATAGTGCCAGACTTTTGATCTACAGAACTGTGAGATAATAATATTTTGTTATTTTGGGAAGCCCGGATGACTCAGTGGGTTAAGCGCTCACTTTGCAGCGCTGGGGACCAAGGATCAAATGCTGGCCCTGGCCGTGCGGAACCATATGCTGAACTGGGAAGTTCCCCCAGTTCAGTTCTCTCTCTGTCTCTGTATCTCTCTCTCTCAAAAAAAAAAAAAATTGTAAAAAAAAAAATTTTTTTGTTATTTAAAAAAAAAAAAGGGGGAGAAGCCGGGATGGCTCGGTGGGTTAGGTGCTCACTTTGCAGCCTTGGGGACCGAGGATCGAGTCCTGGCCCCGGCTGTGCGGAACCATGTGCTGAGCTGGGGAGTGCCCCCAGTTCAGTTCTCACTGGGGCCAGACCCCAGCCCAGTTCCTGCCCTGTGCAGCCCCAAGCCCACCTGTGGAATGAAACTATGTGGAAAAACCGATGATGTGCAACTATGGAGACTGTTCTGGGCCCTCTCCCTCCTCTGTCTCTGTCTCTCTCTGTCAAAAACAATAAATCTTAAAAAAAAAAAGGAGGGGGGATGTAAGGAGTGCTTGCCTTGCAACCACAAGGTCTGGGGATCAAGACCCAGCCCCAGCCCATGCAAACCTACATGCTGAGCTGCAATGTGCAGCTGGTAACCAACAGGATGGCAGCAAAGGTTCTCACCTCCCAAAGGAGACCCCCAGTTCAGTTCTGCCCATGTGGCTCCACATCCACTTGTGTGAAATGAAAAACTAATGATGTACAACCATGGAAACTGCCCTAGGCCCTCCCCCTTCTCTGTCTCCTTCATCTTCTCTCAAACAAGAAAATAAATCTTAAAAAATAAAAAATAAAAAAATTGTACTTTGCAACCAAGTTGCCAGGTTGTAGTTGGGTTTAGGACAATGATGTTCAGAGTAAAACTACAGTCATATAGGCACAACAGTATAGACCCAAACATAAAAATTAGATTATTTGATATTTTTAATTGCATCTGTTACTGGAGACAAAGTTCTACGTCATCCTACAAACACTTCTTAACCCTTGCTTTGGAATGCCCCTAGCCTTCCACTTTACAAACACAAGTACATTACAACTTCCAAGCAGTCAATTCTGCTACAAGATTATATACTGATCTATATATAACAGGTACAAAAACTCATCTCCCACAATCAGAAAAATAAAGTAGCTATCTGGAAGGAGGAACAATCTATTCAATATTCATGGCCTCACTCCAAGAGCCTGATGGATTGCTATGTGTATACCAGTATAAATCATCAGAAACTTCCATTCTATCTCCTTAATCCAACAACAAAACAAACCCAAGAAACTTCTAAAAATAAAAGGCACCCATTCCTGTGCTAAAACTCTAAAATAGTGGTCAGATCAGGATGTAACTGTGGGTCAGAGTTAGCATCTCCAACAGTGCCCATCATGGTACTGTGACAGGGACTCAAATGCTATTTGGTTCAGTGGAGAAAGGAAGAAAAGAATATTCCTCTAAAAAGTACGTTTTTCGGTTTCTAAAAATACACTACTAAAACCTGGCAAAGCCAAAGTTTAAAAAAAGAGATGAATTTTATTTCACCCTTAAAAATACTAAATAAAAAGCTTCACTATTATACCCTCTCCTTGCCCCATACCTCCTTTCCCATTTCTCTCCATCACACTTGTCCCTACCTGACATGCTATATAACAGTGCTGTTTCTCTCCACTAGAATGAAAGCTCAATGAGGGCAGAGATTTCCAGTTTTCTTCTCAGCCACAGCCTCAAAATTCTAGAACAGTATTTGACAAATAGTAGGCACTCAGTAAATATTTGAATGAATGAGCAATAACAAAAGAAAAACTATAAAATCTACATTGTTTATGTATAAATGGAATTCCTAAAAAGTTGTGATTAAAGCATTGTTGAGCTTTTTCCCTTTAAATCTAAACCTATCCTTAAAGTATTATGGATTAGCTAGCTAGTAAAGTATGCACAATTTTGTAAATATACTAAAACTCACAAAATGATGTATTTTAAAAGGGTAAATTTCATGGTTAAATTACATCTCAATAAAGATGAAATAAGAAAGAATTATGGGTGTTCACTCTTCACAGAAAATATAGTGAATTATTTTATAATGAGAATGCATGTATTTTAAAAGAGAATTTACTAAAAACATGACTACCCACATGCAATAAAGCCAATGACAGGCAAAAATCACAAAACACTAAAAGTCAAAGAATCACTTTAAAACCCGTTACCTTAAGCAAGGTCCAAGGAACAGCACCAGCAATAGCACCACCAAAAGCTTATTAAAATGCAGAGCTTAGACGCCATCCCAGACCTACTGAATCTGATTGTTTTTGGACAAGATCCCCAAGTAATTCATAGGTACATAAAGTTTGTGAAGCACTAATTTTAAAGGACTGAGAACAATGTTCACAATATACAGAACTGAGAGTTCATGATGTCAATGAAGCCACTTGGCAATTCCAGACTTCATTTCAAAGCTAAATGCTACTAAGACTTCTAAATTTTTGCTTCTCTTGAACTATATAAACACTGTAAGTATACAGTCATGAAGTTATCAACTCTTTCATGTCCAGTTCTTTTAGGACCCAAGCAAACCCTTAAGAACACACTGACAGATCTTACCAAAGGCAGACAGCTGACACTACTGAAAACAGAAAAGACTTACTAGCTGCTGTTGCAACTGGCTGGGCAATATTAGCCGGTGGCTTCAGTTTCATGAGTTCGTTCAGACTATTATTTTTTAGTAGGTCCTTCAGTTGAACCTGGTCTTTTGAAGGTGCAGAGGTCATGGCATTTCGTACTGCTGGCGCTGAGACTGAAGGGCGTGTGTTTGCAGTAGTCTGGATAAACTTTGTTAAAGTGATGGTTTGCCTATTGGTTGTTACAGGTGGTGTCTTAGTCATTACAATTGTAGATCCCAAGGTTGGAAGCTGATTTATTTGATTCAGCACAAATGTTGTAGTAGATGGAGGCTGCTGCTAGAAAACAGAAAACCGTATGTATCACACCAATGAAAAATGCTTTATTCACTAATTCAATCTACATTCATAAATATAGGCCATTTAAAAACCTAAAATTGACTTTTATTCTTAACCATTGGCACTTCATTTTTAATTAAATATTAACTACTAAATTAAAACACACCACTTTGAGAATAAGAAAGTATAGGTGTAGTGTGACGTTCTCTATAACTTTCGGGGACAGCAAGCATTGAACAGGACCACCCTAAGCAAGCTGTGTTACACAGTAACCCTACATAACACAAGATTTGGAACAGAAGAACCTCTCGTCTCAGCACTGCCCCACTAGGTAGGTAACCTCAGGTAAGTCACTTTCACGTCTGGAGGCCCAGGCTCTCCGAGGACCGTTTTGCATTTCTAACATTCTATAACTCTTGTCCAATGCTTTGTTTGCTGTCATACAGACCATCTTAATGTTTAAAGCTTAACAAGATAAAACCACTAAGCAGAATTTTAAATTCCTATCCAGCCAGAAAAATTGTAAATACTGATGATGTAGGTGCCACCTTTGAGCCTAAAACAAAGCTACATAGCATTTTTTTTAATGGGGGAGGGGACAAGAGCTGGACAAAAATGCAAAAAACAAAAAAAAAGGAAAGATTTGGGGATAACAATATGTCTGTGACTACAAGCAACTAAGCAGTGGTGTCCAAAATTTGACTTGCCTGAGCCACATTGGAAAATGAATCGTCTCGGGCCTCATGTTAAATACCTAACACTAACAACAGCTGATGAGTTAAAAAAAAAAAAGTCACAAAAAAATCTAACATTTTAAGAATTTACGTTGGGCCTCATTCAAAGCCATCCTGGGCCGCAGGTTGGACATGCCTGGACTAAAGCATAACTGAGATACTTTTACACATTTAATTATAATCATATAAAAATTATATATACCAAATGGACAAAAGCTGAAATAGGTAAAAATGAAAAAGCATCATGGGATAATGCATAGTTCATCTTTGCTTCATGAATTTATTTTTTCAAGATTTATTTTATTTCAAGATGTATTTTATTGTTTTTGACAGAGAAAGAGAGTGAGGGGGAGGGCCCAGAGCAGTCTCCATAGTTGTACATCATCAGTTTTCAACATGGTTTTGTTCCACACAGGTGGGCAGAGGCTGCGTAAAGAGAGAACCAGGCCGGGATCTCCTGCATGGGAGGCACGCCCCCTCAAGCTGGGGGCTGAGTCAGGGACCTTCCGCATGGGAAGCTCACCCATGGGAAGCTCACCCGGGTGAGAATTAAACTGGGGGCCACACCCCAGTTCAGCATATCGGTCTGCACGGGCTGGGGCCGGGATTCGATCCTCGGACCCCAGGGCTGCAAAACGAGTACTTAACCCACTGAGCCATCCTGGCTTCCCCTGCTTCATGAATATTTTACCCTTTGTAATAAATTTCGGTTTTGTCCAAAATATCTTTTGACCAATAAAACTATTTTAAGAATGAAACAAATGCTTTACAAAGTAGGAGATGAGGGCAAACAGTGGGAAAGAGGTAGCAAAAAGCAGAACTAGTGAAATAAAACTATTTTATATTAAAGGTTATTTTCTTATTACAATCCTAAACTTTTTTAGTAGTAATGCCAAATCTAAATAATTCTTACCCTAACATTTAATAGTGCTGGAGTAGGTACCGTCTCTGGTTCTTGTTTAACAGGAACTGCTGCTTCAGTCTCCAAACCTAGTTCTAATGTACTAAGTGGAACTGACTGGAGGAAAAAACATCGAGAAAGAAATAATGACGGCAGTAAATTCCGTTTCAAGAACAAGAGATGTATTTATTCTATTAAAACAGAAAAAGTCAAACTTTACATTCAAATGAATGTAAACTCACTGCTACCAGGTATAAGTGACAATGTTTATAGCCATAACATTTTCACAAAACTACACTAACATTAGAATCCTATAAGCTTTCGAAAAATGTGTATAGTGAAATCGCAGAAAAATGTTCCTATAAAGTACTAAGACAACTATTATAATAAAATTAACCATCTCCCCCAAAACTCTAAACAATTCATCTCTTACATACATATCAAAGCAAAAAGTCCTGATTTTCATTGCAAATGTTTTCCACCTCATGAATTGAATGCAGACTAATACTACACACAAAAATGACATTCACATGCATATTTAATATTAACACAATAATATACACTTTTATAAGTAGAAATTAAAATAAAAATAAAAAAACAGCCTAGTTTTTACAGAAGCTTTGGAAGACTCTCACCTGGTGAACTGAAGGGGTAGGT
Organism: Craseonycteris thonglongyai; assembly: GCA_004027555.1. NCBI lineage: Eukaryota > Metazoa > Chordata > Mammalia > Chiroptera > Craseonycteridae > Craseonycteris > Craseonycteris thonglongyai. Next base: position 57,022 of record PVKE010004691.1, read on the forward strand.
GTAGGAGTTGCCAGTGTCGCATCTCCACCATCAATGTCGAAGAGGTCATTTGGACTGATTCCGCTCTCACTCAAAGCAGCAAGCAGTAAGTCCTGCCCTGGCTCCACCATCTTTACAACAAAATAATAAATATTAACATAAAAAACTTAAAATGACAATTAACTCTCTTCTAAATATAAAGCAACATTTTCTACCAGATCCATTCAGCATTTATGAAGAAACTGCTAGATGTCAGGCAAGAAGGAGTAACTATCTCTGATCCCCAGCTGTCCACATTAAGACAGAAAAGACAGCGAAGTATGTAAATCGCAGCAAGAGTTTTGTGTCTACAAAGTGCTGTGGGAACAGAGGAAATGCTGAACTCTCTGCCTAGGCAGAGAGGTTACAAAGACCACAGTGGAGCTGAGCGAGTCTTGGAACAAGTCACCAGTGAACAAGGATCTTCTGGACTGAGTATTCAAGCTCATGGAGGCGTGAAAGACACTGGCACCCTTTGAGCCCAGAAACAGGAAGACATCTTAGGAAACTGTCACAGCAAACCAGGAGAGAGATATGTGATACCACAGCAGGGAATAAAGAGAAAGAAGGAGGAATGGATTCTAAGACATTTAGGAAGAAGAATCCAGAAGACCAGGTTTAAATAATAGCTCAAAAGGGAAGGGAGAATATGAAACACACATACAAAAAGCATGAGATGGTGGATAATAATTAGATTTAAACCAAGAGAAAGTAAAACAATAAAAGTTGAGCCCAGGAAACCTGAATGATAAATTATGGATTTGGGGGGTGGGGGTGGGGGAATGCCTATTTAGGAGCAAGCAAATACATTTTAGGTTGGGATTTCCCAACAGTACTCTTAGGAGCCAGATCAAAGTACTGACTATCAAAATGGAGCAAAAGCTTAGCAGAGCTTTCTCAATTTTAACTTTTCTCATTAACATATCTGAAATATCCAATTTACATATACAAACATACTTGGAAATCTGTTTTTCTCAGAAACTAGTTCCATGTTACATAAATAATATACTAATTTTCAGCTAGTCCATTTGTTCTCAGACTATGCAATAGAATTAAGTGTGTCTCATTATGCTCTACAAAAAGAAAGGTGTTAGCCAAGAATGCCACAACCATGACTTCCAACATGTAAGTACTATTCTAGTTGTAAGCAAGATATTTAACAGAGAAATTCTCTTCTAGGTAGGTCTATGTCACACAAGTTTATGTATCATTTAGAAAAAAGTTCTAACGGAAACATGAATGAGTTCAAGGTAGAAACCACAGACATCTAGAAATGAAACTAAGGGCAGACCCATTGTTTAAAGCAAGCTTGTCCAACTTGTGGGCCACAGGTCGCATGTGACCCAGGACAGCTTTGAATGTGGCCCAATATAAATTCATAAACTTTCTTAAAACATTATGAGATCTTTTTGCTTTTTTTTTAAAGTACACTAGCTATCGTTAATGTTATTTTATGTGTAACCCAAGACAATTCTTTCAATGTGATCCAGGGAAGCCAAAAGGTTGACCACCCCTGGTTTAAAGGATGGGAGGAAGGACTGACAGCCCAAAGGAGGGTTCCACAAATTTTTTCAGAAAAAGGAAAAGAAGTCTAAGAAAGAAACATGTTTAACAGGAAAGAGGAAGGGAAAGGAATTGACATTGACTAAGCATCTTTTAAATTACAAATCCCACACAGTGTTAGGATCTATATATATATTGCAAGTCTACAACAACCCTAAACAAAATAAGTATTAAATTTTAGAGATGAAACTGAGGCTCAGAAAGCTTAAATTACCTGCCCAAGGTCACACATCCAGATCTAGACTGTTCAAACCCTCAAAGCCCATGCATTCTCTTTCCAATGAGTATATCAAAAAGTCAATGCTGGTAACTTTGAAGTTTCAATACTTAAAATTGGAAGGGGAATGGAGTATTAAACAGCCAGATGAAAAGAGTATGAAGGAAATTAATGTCAGAAACAGTAGAGATGTCCCAAAATGGATTTATAATAAAGTTGATCCATTTTTTTAGTTGACCATACTTTACAAATTATCTTAATACATGGTACAAATACATACCAAGAAAGCTAAACCAATGTGTAAAAAAAAAATTTCAATCCATAAAACACTTCATTAAGACCAAATGACCTGTGAATAGGGGGTCTTGGCCCACTTGCTATGGGGTAATCTTTTTTTTTTTAAGATTTATTTTATTGTTTTTGACAGAGACAGAGAAAGACAGAGAGAAGGGGGAGGGCCCAGAGCAATCTTCATAGTTGTAGTCATCAGTTTTTACATGGTACCTGAGTTCCACACAGGTGAGCAGGGTCCGCAGGGCAGGAGTTGGGCTAGGGATCTCCCCCAAGTAAGGCATGGCCCCTTGAGCCAGGGGCTGAATGGGGGTGGGGGGGAGGAGAACTGAACTGGGGGCCTCTCTCATGGGAATAACATCCCAGTTCAGCATATGGGTCTGCACGGACCAGATCCAGGATTTGATCCTTGGTCCCTAGGGCTGCAAAGCGAACACAACTCGCTGAGCTATCCCGGCTTCCCCGTGCTATGGCTAATCTTGACCTAAATTAATAGAAGTCAAAACATCATCTTTTAAAATACTGGAAATGATTTATTTACATTTAAAACAAAAGTACATTATTTTAAACCAGTGACTCCTAAACTACAGACCACAGAACGCTTGGAGGCCCTATAGGGCCCATTAATCCATCAGATGCACATCAAGCTCTGTCTAAATATACTCAAAAGTACAAAAAAGGTTAACTCATGAAACATAAACAAAAAAATCAAATGAAAATGTTACTGAATTCACGAGAGCTTTTTGAAATGTTTTCTGAACAATGAACATTAAAAGTACAAAAATATTATCATGGAAGGGAAAAACTGGGGGGAGAAATTTGATGTTCATACAAGAAACAATGGCAACAGTTACAAATAACACTATCAGGGGAAGCCAGGAGGGCTCAGCAGGTTGAACGCTTGTCTTGCAGCCCGAGGGTCTGAGGATTGAATCCTGGCCCCAGCCTGTCCAGACCCATATGCTGAATGCCCCCAGTACAGTCCTCATTGGGGCGAGCTCCATGCGGGAGGTCCCCAGCCTGGTTCCTGCCCTACACAGCCCCATGCCCACCTGTGGAATGAAACTGTGTAGAAAACCAATTATGTGCAACTATGGAGACTACCCTGGGCCCTTCCTCTTCTGTCTCAATAAAAATAAATCTTTAAAAAAAACAAAAAAATCCCCACAAAGAACAAATAACACTATCAGCGACCTACTTAAAATTCATTCATAGGAATCACAATTTGATTCCTCTGAGTAATCACTTAGTAATGACAATGTCTATAAAAGCCAATGTCTCTTACAAGGTATTAATGAATGATTTTAATTTTGTATACATTTTACACACAAACAAATCCAGGGACTTTCTTTTAGCCAACTGGGCACAAATTCTACATTTGCACTTTTTTTACAGTGAAAAAGAGAGAGTGGGACCATCTGTACCATTCACTAACTCCATTGGGTAAAACCCTTAATATTTAATCATATTCCTATTCTGAAACTATTACAGACTCACAGAAATTCAGTTCTTAGTCTGAGAGCCCTTAAAGGGTTATATTATCTAATCTTCTCCTTCTCACTTTATAAATAAATAGGACTTATTCCTGAGAGGGAAAACAACATTTTCACTTTGAACCCACCAAGAACACTATAAATGCAAATACTGTTAGGTGTAAGAGAAATGTGTTACAATATGTCTACAAAGGATTTCATAAACCTCAGATGACACTACCAGTGACCTACTCAAAATTCATTCAATCTAACAAACCCACAAGTTACTAAAAGCAGAGTGATTCTATCTCAAACAATGGACAAAAGTGGTTCCATTTTTATCATAAATACATTTGAAAATATCACCTATTTCAAAATAGTACACTATGAAAGCAACAATGATAAATAAATAAGGACACAGTAGTAGAGAGAAACTAAGAGCCATCCTTGGCAGGAAAAGAATCCTGAAAAACAATAGGCAATCAGAAGAATGAAAGGATACAGTTCCCACTGAGAATACCAACATTGAAACCTATCAAGGAGGACAAGGTTCCCCTTGTTGAGACCTAAAACAGATCTTTATAATTCTGGGCAGATACAAGGAATGTATCTACAGCATACCAGAACTTGAGAAGACTTTATGGAGTCAAGCAGAATACCTGCGTTCAAATACTGACTACATTATCCCCTAGTAGTGCAATATGGTCAAGTAGTAACTGTCATAACTCAGTTTCCTCATCTTCAAAGGGGAATAAAAATAGAATCTACCTCAGAATTGCTGTACTACTTGAAATAAATGTTAGTTACCATTGTGATAAATATTAGTATCATGTCCAAAAATGTCTTCTTCCATATCAGTGATGCAATACTTGATATCCCAGAAAACAAACTATTTGTTGGCAATCTATCCAATAATTCCATACTAATTCTATAAAGTACTAGGTTCCCTGTTTTACCTAAAAGTGCCACACACGATTCTGGGATAGCTCAACAGGTTGAGTGCTTGCCTTCCAACCTTGAGGTGAAGGTCCGGGGATCAAATCCCAGTCTCAGCCCATGCAAACCCATGTGATGAACTGTGGTGCAACTGGTAACCGCTAAGATGGCGGTGAAGGCTCTCGCTTCCCATGCAGGAGGCCTCTAGTTTGGTTCCTGCCCCATGCAGCCCCACATCCACCTGTGTGCAATGAAACCACGTCACAACTAATGATGTACAATTATGGAGACTGCTCTGGACCCTCCCTCTTTCTCTGTCTCTCTTTCTCTCTCACCTTCCTCAAAAAATAAAATCCTAAAAAAATTAAAAGTTGGGAAAGCCGGGATGGCTCAGTGGGTTAAGTGATCATTTTGATGCCCCAGGGACTGAATTCCGACCCGTGCAGACCCATATGCTGAACTGGGGTGTACTTCCCATGCGGGAGGCCCCCAGTTCAGTTCTCACCCCCCTACCCCTGTTCAGTCCCTGGATCAAGGGTGCATACCTCCCATGCAGGAGGCCCCTGCCCACTTGTGTGGAATGAAACCATGTTGAAAACTGATGATGTACAACTATGGAGATTGCTCTGGGCCCTCCCCCTTCTCTCTGTCTCTGTCAAAATCAATAAGATAAATCTTAAAAATAAATAATAAGTAAATAAAAGTGTCACACATCCAGATTGTTCACTAATCACTGAGTGTGTCTGTATGAAACTGGCAGATAGCTTTAAATATTCACAGAAAATATCACTTAGCAATTATCTTTGCCAAAACTAGTAACAAAAAAAAATTTTTTCCTCATTATTTAACAGCTCTAAGCATGTCTGATTTTTGAGTCAGCTTCAACTTTACTTCTATGGAGCCCAGATACGATGAATGACATACAGTTTAAGAATTTGAAAGATAATGATCCACTTAGAATTTAGCTGATATAGTCCATCAACACATATTTATTAAGTGTCTACCTAGTGCTAGGTCCTTAAGAACATGAAGAGAAAGAGAAGGTTGGTGTAAAGTTCATTGAAGCTGGTTTTCTTTACCTAAAAGAATATAATCTGGGGAAGCCGGGATGGCTCAGTGGGTTAGGCGCTCACTTTGCAGTGCCGGGGACCGAGGATCGAGTCCCGGCCCCGGCCCGTGCGGAACCATGTGCTGAACTGGGAGCTCCCCTAGTTCAGTTCTCTCTCTGTCTCTGTATCTCTCTCTCTCTCTCTCTCTCTCCTCTGTCTAAATAAATAAATTAAAAAATATATTGAAAAAATAATATAATCTGTATTTTTAAAAATAGTTTTAGGCATAATCTGTATGTTTCTAAACACCTAATTCTTAAGGGAGCAACTGCTCAGTAAAGGGCCCCTCCTCCACTTACTCTCATTGCAATATCTAGAGGAAGAATGGATTCACAAAGTAATGTGCAGAGTGCAAACAGTTTTCAAAAATGCCTTACAAAAGAAACATAGGAGGGGAAAGCCGGGACGGCTCAGCGGGTTGAGCGCTCGCTTTGAGGCCATGAGGACCGAGGATCGAATCCCGGCTCCGGCCCAGGCAGGACCCACGTGCTGAACTGGG
>PVKE010004692.1:0-63019 GCA_004027555.1 Craseonycteris thonglongyai
TATTTCTTTTTTTTGCTTTTATATTTATACATTTCAAAGGAAAGATTGAGCAAACCTTTCTTTTTTAATGTTTGAAACAGCATTTTTTCTTCATTACTGCAAGATAAACTCATGCAGCATTAGAAATTTCATACAATAGGTTTTTCTTTCTGATAACACTTGAGTAGTATAAAGTAAAACAAATACTTTTGTTAAGATATTTTTGAATTATTCCTTTAATTATAAATAGATTCCAAATATAGAGGGTAGTATTATAGTGACAGAGACAAACACGACCGCTTCTCATATTGTGGCCATGTTATACCCCTATACATGTGTGAATTTATGCCTACCACAAATTCTTTTCATTTAAAATGTAGTTTTTGCATTTGATAAAAATACATAATGTAAAACAAAGGATGATAGTGAAAAGAAAGTATACCTGACAACCTAGTACCATAGAGTTCCAATACTCCCTAGTGTTAACCATTTTACTAGGTTTTTCTTTTGTTTGTATAGCTATCGTTCTGGTGATACTTCACGCCTCTCCAGACATACCATGCATATATTTATCTTTATACATGAATAGCAGCATACTAAAAATTCATAGTGTTCTGTATCTTGTTATTTTCATTGAACAATATTTCTTAGAGGTTATTTTCTCTTAATACATTAGTTTTAGTGACTATATAGTGATAGCTTGCATGGATGCACCATTGTTTACTTAATCAGTACCCATGGATGGACATTTATAAATTGCAAGCTTTATGGTCTTATAAGAAATACCAGCACATGTTCTATAAAGTGTTAGAACCAACTTGCACTTTGGCCAACTATGTATAAGTGTCTGTTCCCCTAAACTTTAACTCTATATTATCACATTTGAAAATTTTAATCTAAATACAAAGGTGAAAAATGCTTGTTTGCTGTTTTAATTTATATTTTGTACATGGAATAATTTTGGGCATGTGTTCATATTTAAAAAACACTTTCAATTTATTTTTCTGTGAGCTTCCTGAAACTACTCTTATATTTGAAAAGGGTATAAAGTAAATAATAATGCAAATACCTATGTATCCACAACCTAGCTTAATAATAATAATAATAATAATAATAAAAGAATATTACCTATACCCTAAAGAAAATATTTGAATGGGGCTTCATTTCTTTCTCATCACCCAAAGGCAATGGCTACCCTGAATTGAGTCTACCATTCTCTTGTTTTTCTCAATAGTTTTATTGTCTCTGACTGAGTCCCTAAACATTAGATCAATTACAAGGGCTGTCTGGAAAAATATCAGCACTAAATTCCTCTAATTTTCATTTTACATGACTGGATACTTTCCAGATTGCCCTCATGCTTGTGAATATTTTTGAAGTTTCTATATGTGAAGTGAAACTATATGTATTTATTTGTGACTTGATGTTTTTTTCTTTCACTCAAAAATATTTTTACATTTTTCTCACGTCCAGACCCACATATCAGTGTCTTTTAGTTTTAACCCATTTCCAGTTTGCCCCGAGAATACTTGCTGGTGGTACTTGTGGCTGCAGCGTTCACCCCCAAATAACTTGCAGATTACAGTCCTAATGTACCCCCAAAGTTTACCAGGAAATATCTTGCTTTTATTATTACTTTTTCATTGCTCTAGTATGTCAATAATCTTTGTAAACAAACAACATCATTCAATTTGTAGCATTGTCTTATTGGTAGTAGTATTTCCATTTAGAAAATATAGTAATTCTCAGTTGCTGAAAATGTCAAATCCTAGAAAACATAGTATTCATAGTACTTGTGAAAGATTTATTAAATACTGACCATCATATACATTTCTGGTTCATTAGGATTACAGACAAGTTATGTTTAGAAGTAACTCCAAGAACAGTTTTATATTTTATCTTCATATGGAAAACCAATCTGAATATTTTCAGCTTCGAAGAGCATGTTTATGTAAAATTAAATGAACACAGCAGCTTTTTTTTTTTTTTTTTTTTTCTAAATGGGAAATAAGTTAAGTGTTTTGAAAAATTCTCAGGTAGTATCTCTTCAAAAGTTATATTCTTCATTCTATACTCATCCTGTCTCCATGTCTTTTAATTTCTTATTAATATTTTCTATTGCTTTATTTCTTTATTGTTACATATTTTAAAAAGAGTATATCCATCTTCTAATATACTAAATCTCTCTTCAGCTACTTAATCTGCTCTTTAATTTATCCTTTTAAAATTTTATATCCAATTTTAAATTTATAGAATACATATAGTAGTCCCTCTTTATCTATGAGGGATATGTTCCTATATATATCTATATCTATAGAGATCGATACAATATTTTCTCTATATATGTAAATTATATATAGGGGAAAATTTTAACTATTATGACATCAATAAAACTATTAAACTATGAAAATGTTTAATATATAAATTAGGCACAGTAAGAGTGGACAACAATAACCAATACGAATAATAGAACAATTGAAATAATATCCTGTAATAAAAGTTATGTGAATGTAGTCTTTCTCTCTCTTTCTTTCTCTCAAATATCTTATTGTACTGTAGGTACAGCATAGATAAGCTGGCCAAAGATATGATTTATGTCCCAGGTGGAAGAGAGTGAGACAGCACAAAATTTTATTTGCTACACAGAATGGTGTGAAATTTAAATCTTATGAGTTGTTTATTTTGGAAAATTTTTATTTAATATTTTCATACTGCCATTAATAGTAGGTAACTAAAATTGTGGAAAATGAAACCACAATTAAGGAGGACTGATATATATATTTTTTCATATCATTTTTTTGCAGTGTTTTTTTCTTGCTTACATTTAAGTCTTTTTTATTTTTTAAATGTAGAAATACAGTTATTTTATAATCTTTATTTGATAATTCTAACGTCTAAAGTTCTACTAAATCTGATTCTGCTCTCTGCTATTTTTTTTTAAAGATTTATTTTATTGTTTTTCACAGAGACAGAGAGGAACAGAGACAGAGAGAAGGGGGAGGGCCCAGAGCAGTCTCCACAGTTGTACATTATCAATTTTTGACATGGTTTTATTCTACACAGGTGGGTGGGGTTCAAGGAGGGCCGGAACTGGACTAGGTTCTCCCATATGGGAGGCACACCCCCCTGAACCAGGGGCTGAACCGTGGGAGAGGGTGAGAACTGAACTGGGGGCCTCCTGTATGGGACACACCCCAGTTCAGCATATGGGTCTCCATGGGCCAGGGCTGGGATTTGATCCTTGGTCCCTGGGGCTGCAAAGCGAGGGCTTAACCTGCTGAGCTATCACAGCTTCCCCTGTTATTTTTTTTCTTGCTGTCACATATGATGACTTGAAGTCTCTGCTATTAAAATGGTATCATTTTTATAATTTTTTCCTAATTGTTAGTTGTTAGTATAAAGAAATATAATTGAACCTTGCTATAAACCGCCCCCAGTGTTCTTGCTAAATTTATGAATTAATTCTAAGTCTTTAACTATACATTCTTATGTTTTCTATATACACAATCATTTGTAAATAACAGCTTTCTAATTTTTTTGTTTATGCCTTTAGTTACTTTTTTTTTCTTGCTTAATATCACCAGCTACAATCTCTAGAGCAGTATTAATAGAAATGGTAATACTAGGCATCTTCTTTTCATTTCTAATCTCAGATGCTTAATTTTCAATATTTTAATATTAAGTACCATGCTTACTATAAGGTATTTATGTATACCCTTTAATGGATTAAGGAAAATGTCTTCTATTACCAGTTTGCAAAGGGGTCTTTCTTCCTTTTTCATAAATAAATATTTAATTTCATTAAAATTTTTTCCACCATTAGAAACACGGAATGATTCTCAGTTATCACCCAACTTAAATCCATCTTGATTGTGATATATTATTATTTTAAAGTAATGTTGGAGTTAATTTATCGTCTTTTGGGTTAAGAGATTTTGTATACATATTTATGAAAAACATTGGCCTGTAATTTTATTTTCTTGTTATGCCATTTTCAGGTGTATAAAAGGTTAGCTGTTCTTCAAACACACACACACACACACACACAAGTATTTCCTATGTTTCTATTTTTTGTAAGAGTTTTTGTAATATTGGTGATATTTTTTTTCTCAAAAATTTTGTAGCATTCACAGAAAGCCATCTGGGCCTACAGTTTTCTTTGTGGAAACATTTTTTTAAACAGCTTTATTGAAACATAATTTACATAGCATAACATTCACTCATTTTAAGTGTAAACCTCAATAAATTTTAGTAAACTTAAAGTTTTGCAGCCATCACCATAATCCAATTTTAGAATCTTTTCATCACCTCAAAAATATCTCTCATGCCAATTTGTAGTAATTTTTATTCCCACCCCTTAGTTTCAGGCAACCATTAACCTACTTTGTCTCTAAAGATTTGCCTTTTCTGGACATTTGATGTAAGTGGAATTATAAATATATAGTCTTTTGTCCCTAGCATGTTAACATAATATTTTTGAAGTTCATTTGTTGTAGCTATGTAATCAGTAGTTACCTGAATAGTATTCTATAATATGGGTATATATTATATTGCTTTTGTATTCACCAGTTCATGGGCTTTTGGTGTTTCTACATGTTGGCTCACTTCTAATAATGCTGTTATAAATGTTTATGTGCAAGTCTATATACACACATGGTTTCATTTCTAGGAATGGAACTGTTGGGTTGTATGGTATAATCATATTTAATATTTTAAGAAACTGCCAAAGTGGTTGCACCATTTGACATTGCTACAAAAAATGTTCCAGTTTATCCACATCTTCAACAATAGTTGTTATTATCTGTCTTTTTCACTATAATCATGCAGTGAGTATAAAGTGGTATCCAAAGGTTTTGATTTGTACTTACCTCATGACTGATGGCATCGAGCATCTTTTCATGTGCTTGTTTGCTATTTGTACATCTTCTTTGGAGCAACATCTATTCAAGTCCACTGTCCATTTTTAAATTGAGCTACTTTCTTTCTTACTATTGAGTTGCCAGTGTTCTTTTTATATTCTGGATGTGAGTCTGTTATCAGACATATGATTTGCAAATATTTCCTCTAAATCTATGGCTTATCCATCCATTTATTTAATAACATCTGTGAAAGGATAAAAGTTTTGACTTTGATGTAGTCTAATTTTTTGTTAGTATTTAAAAAAATAAATCATTATGGACACACTCAATGGTTTGGTGGTTACCAGGATGGGGGGGAGGGGGGGACAGTTGTTGGGGGAGGTGGGAGTGGGCACTAGATATAAGGTGATGGAAGGGGAACTGATACTGAGTGATGGGCACATAATACGATGCATGAATGATGTGATGTGGACTTGTACATCTGTAAACTGTCTAATTGTTGCCAACCAATGTAACCTCATCAAATTTAACAATAAATTAAAAAAAAAAATCATGCTTCTATTGTTGCATGTAAGGCATCTTTGCCTAACTGAAGGTCACAAGGTTTTCTTTCCCATGTTTTCTTCTGTAAATTTTATAGTTTTTGCATAAGATTTAGGCTTGTGATCCATTTTGAATTCCTAGTGTCTGGTGTGAAATAGAGGTCTAAATTAATCTTTTTATGCATGCAGATATCTTATTTTAAAGTTAAAAATTGGGAACAAAATATATGTGAGGATATAAAACAAATAAAACTTGTGTCAATTATTGGTGGAAATATGGAATGGGAGAATCAAATTGGAAAAAAAACTATCTAGCAGTTTTCTATAAAATTTAATGTTTTACCTAAGTAATTCCATTTTTACCTAAGACAGGTGAAAACATATGCCTACAAAATGAATTAGATATGAATATATATTATTCATAATATTACAGTATTATTCATAATAGCCCAAACTGGGAATGGCTGAGATGTTTGCTGAAAGAAGAATGGACAAATAAACTGTGGTATATTCATATAATGGGATATAGCAATCAACAAGAAAAGGGAAAAAATATTGTTATGTGAAACTGCATGGTGAATTTCAAAAACATGGTGAGTGTAAGAGATTAAACAGAGATGAGTTACTATTTTATGATTCCATCAATACATACTTTTAGGAAAGTTAGAACTGTTGGAATTTCTAGAAAAGGCACTAATCTATAATAAGAGAAAATTACAACAGTGTTTGTCTAGGATTTAGACTGAGATGAGCATCTACTTAGAAAACTTTCTAGAATGGTGTAATGCTTTATGTCTTCATAATGTTTAAAAATACTCTGATATATACATTTTCCAAAACTCAGTGAATATGCACTTAAGAGCTTTCCATTTCACTGTGTGTAAATTTTTTTCTGAAAAGGAATAAAACTACTGAAAGATTAATTAAATTAATTGAAGATATGTATATTGAACTTTGAAGTGCATTAAACTACTATATGGATCGATAGATTGGTTAGGCATGGTTGTATAGATAGATATATAATAAAGTATAGTAAAAAGTTAAGGATAGAGTCTATGTGGTAAGTATATGGATATTCACCACAAATTTTTTTCAACTTTGCTCTATGTTTAAAAATTTATATAATGATATATTTAGAAATAAACCAAATCTTGCATTCCACTATTTCCTTAAACTTGAAACTACTTATTTCACTGCCACAAAACAAAGGAAGAAATCTTAGATTTATTTCAAGACATGTCTTAGAGAGTGCCCTTCCTCTTCTACAGACATTTGTCTGTATTACATATGAGAGAGTATAAACATTTACTCCACATTTTATCTAAATTAACTCATTGCTTTAGGTTAACTCCTTTGTTTAATCACAACAATATCCAAGGGACTTCAAGAGCACCTCAGTTATTTAATTTCTTTCATTTATTGAAGCCAGTCAAAAGGATTTTTAAAAGAAATTTAATATTTTTATTTCAAAATATTTGTTGGTTATTAAGTCATCATGTAGAACACATAAACAATAAAAAAAATCCATAATCCACAGAAGTTGAAGTTATTGTTCCTGTAGACTTTGTTTCTTATAGTTCAAATGATTCTACTCTCTATTTTATCATTCACAAAATATATTTTGAGAGCCTGCCATAAGCCAGGTTCAAGGGCCAGAAAATCAATTGATCATGATGAATTTAAAATCTACAGAAGACTTATACTGTTCCCTTTGATTTATTGTGAAAACATTAACTCTTTAAGTGAAAGATACTCTCCACAAAAATTAAATACTATAATTATTTTAATTTTTCCACATTGTAATTTGTTTATGTCATTATTTGTATTAATTTTTACATGATTTCTGATTTAGACACTTGACTTTATATCAATACCATTTACTCATGTATATTACCCTGAAATTACATTTGGTTTTATGGTATAAGGGAGCTGGAAAACAGGAAAATAAAGCAAGTTTCTTTCCAAGAAAAATTAAGCAATGTAGTTGTGTAGACCTCACTATTCAGTAACTTGCAGCTTACTTTGCTGTGGGACACCTACAAGTACTTTGTCCCATTTTTCTGCTTTTCCTAAAAAAACTATAGAAATAAGAGTTTATAATTTTAAGTCTGTGACTATGTAGCAAATATAATGCTTGTTTTAAATGTTTTGATATACATAAGTTATTTTTTAGCAATTAAACCTAAAGAGAATGAATAAAGTAATCTCCTATTTTACCATAAAAAAAAACTATATATCCATTTTAGTAAAACGTTGTTATGATGTCTTTTGTTGATTTTCCAAGACAAGGAGAATTGAAGGAGCTGATCAGAATTTGTGAGTTGACAGGGTACAAAAAAAAGGCTTGGGAGTTGAGAGTTTGTCTTGGAGAGATGTAAACCCTTGTAATAAATTCTTAATTACTTAGCTTCCTGTCTGTATTTGCTTTTTCTAAAAAACAAATGTTATTTATTCCAGAGATAGAGAGCTGGGTTTGTGGAATATGGGTAAAATATTGCTTGGGTTGAAAATATTTCAGATCAGTTAATATTGTCACAATATCTTACTACTCTACAACGGAGCAAGAGTTATGAATGACTTTGTCTTCATAATTTCTGAAAAAAAATTAATATAGCCATATCTGAAACCACATCTTTTTATTATTAATTTATAAAAATGCTATTAGACACTATTAGTTCAAGATATAATGTAATCTCAACACAATTTAACATGGTTAGTATTAGGCTTAAAGAACAGCAGAACTCAACAAAGGATTTTGCTTACTAGCTAGAGGGATTAAAAAAAAGTAAAAAGTAATGTGTTACAGAAGTAAACACAGCAGGCATTAGAAATAGTGATGAGGTTAGAAGTAGTATTTCTGAGTATGTCTCAGAAGCCCTCTGTTGAGTTGGAACCCATGTATCAAACCAGGTAAGTACTCTTGGGTTTGGGTCCCCTGGGGCCATTGAAGCAGATATAGGCAGAGGGTCAGAGAAAAGAGGAAAAACAGATGCCACTTCATTTATTCATATGACACATTTTCACTGGGAGCTTGTTGCAACGACGTTTTCAATGGTGAGAAACATACACAGTCTTTGTAACAGAATCTCAGCAAAATTTGAGGAGAGATCACTAAGTGAATTATTGAGACAGGTTAAAGTAAGACTTACAGAGGCATACAAGGGGCAGTGCTAAACTATAAGGCTAAGAGCAATGAGCAGCCATTATCACCTCAAGGGGAGAGATGGCTACGTTGAGAAGGTGTTTTGCTAACTACAGTAGTTTGAGGCATGTAGTCAAACAAGTGTGGCCTAGTATAAATAGGATAAAATCTTCATCTCACTTTCCTGTCCTTTAGTTTCCTGAGAATGCCTTCTAATGGTCATACCCAACCAGAAATGGTAAGACAAAGAAGCCTGCTGGTAGAGTCTTTACAGTTCAGCCTCTGAGGACAGAGAAGAGTGTAGAAGAGTAAATGTTTTGTTTTGTTGTTGTTGTTGTTGTTTTGTTTTTGTTAAATTTATTGCAGTGACCTTAATTGGTTTCAATTACATTGTTTCCAGGTGTACAATTCTACGTTACATTGTCTATACATCGCATTATGTGCTCATCACCCAGAATCAGCTCACTTTCTATCACCATATGTTTAATTCCCTCTCCCTACTCCCCCACACCCATCTCTCCCACCCACCTCATCCCTTACCCTCAGGTAACCACTAAACTGTTGACTGTGTCCATGAGTCTTTGTTTCTTTGTTCCTTTCAGTTTTATATTCCACCTATAAGTGAAGTCATATATTTCTTGATTCTGTCATTCTGACTTATTTTGCTTAATAAGGTGTTTTCAAGGTCCATCTATGTTGTCACAAATTGCTGTATTTCATCGTTTCTTATTGCTGAGTAGTATTCCATTGTATAAATGTACCACAACTTCTTTATCCAGTCGTCTATCAGAGGGTACTGGTTGATACCATGACTTGGCCACCGTGAAGAGTGCTGCGATGAACATTGGGGTACATATATCATTGCGGATTAAGGTTTTCAGGTTTTTTTGGGTAGATACCCAGGAGAGGGATTGCTGGGTCATATGGCAATTCCATTCCTAGTTTTTTGAGGAATTCCCACACTGCCTTCCATAGTGGTTGTACCAATTTACATTCCCACCAGCAGTGTATGAGGGTTCCTTTTTGACCATAGCCTCTCCAGCACTTGTTATTCATTGTCTTGTTGATTATAGCCATTCTAACAGGTGTGAGGTGCTATCTCATTGTGGTCTTAATTTGCATTTCTCTGATTGCTAGTGATGTTGAGCATTTTTTCATGTATCTGTTGGCTGTTTGTATGTCTTCAGGAGAGAAGTGCCTGTTTAGGTCTTCTGCCCATTTTTTAATTGGATTCTTTGTTTTTCTGTTGTTGAGCTGTATGAGTTCTTTATATATTTTAGGTACTAGCTCCTTATCAGAGGCATTATTTACAAATATTTTCTCCCATTCAGTTGGTTTTTTTCTTTTACTTTGTTGACAGTGTCCTTTGCTGTGTAGAAGCTTTTTAGTTTGATATAGTCCCATTCATTTATTTTTGCTTTTATTTCCCTTGCCTTTGGGGTCAAGTTCATAAAGTGCTCTCTGAGCCCAAGGTCTATAAATTTAGTGCTGATGCCTTCTTCTATGCACTTTATAGTTTCATATCTTATGTGGAGGTTCTTAATCCACTTTGAGTTAATTTTGGTATATGGTGAGAGTTCACAGTCCAGATTCATTGTTTTGCATGTGGCTTTCCAATTTTCCCAGCACCATTTACTGAAGAGGCTTTCTTTTCCCCATTTTATATTTTTTGCTCCTTTGTCAAAGATTATCTGTCTGTATATTTGTGGGTTTATTTATGGGTTTTCAATTCTGTTCCATTGGTCTGTATGTCTGTTTTTCTGCCAGTACTAGGCTGTTTTGATTATTGACGCTTTGTGGTATAGACTGAAATCAGGGAGCGTGATGCCTCCAGCCTTAATTTTTTGTTTTGGAGGATTGCTTTGGCAATTCGGGGCCTTTTGTGGTTCCATATGAATCTGATAATTTTTTTTTATCTATTTCTCAAAAGAATGTCTGTGGGACTTTGATGGGAATTGCATTATATCTGTATATTGCTTTGGATAATATGGCCATTTTAACTATGTTGATTCTTCCAATCCATGAATATGAAATATCCTTCCATTTCTTTGTATCTTCTTCAATTTCTTTTAATAGTGTCTTATAGTTTTTTTGTTTTTTTTTAAATATATATATTTATTTATTTTTATTTTTGACAGAGAGAGAGATACAGAGACAGAGACAGAGAGAGAACTGAACTGGGGGAGCTCCCAGCTCAGCACATGGTTCCACACAGGCCGGGGCTGGGATTCGATCCTTGGTCCCCGGTGATGCAAAGTGAGCGCCCAACCCACTGAGCCATCCCGGCCCCCCCATTGTCTTATAGTTTTCTCTGTATAAATCCTTCACGTTCTTTGTTAAGCTTATTCATAAGTATTTCATTTTTGTTTTGATTGCAAATGGTATCATTTTTCTCATTTCTTTTTCTGAAGTTTCATTGTTTGTGTATTAAAAAGCTGTGGAGTTTTGCACATTGATTTTGTATCCTGCAACTTTACTGTATTCATTTATTATTTCTAACAGTTTTCTGGTGGAGTCTTTGGAGTTTTCTATATAGAGGATCCTATCATCTGCAAAAAGTGACAGTTTAACTTCTTCATTTCCAATATGAATGCCTTTTATTTCTTTTTCCTGCCTAATGGCTCTGGCTAGGACTTCCAGCACTATGTTGAATAGCAGTGGTAACAGGGGACATTCCTATTTTGTTCCTGATTTTAGAAGAAAAGGTTTCAGTTTTTCCCCATTCAGTATGACATTCACTGAGGGTTTGTCATGTATGGCCTTTATTATGTTGAGGTATTTTCCTTCTATACCCATTTTATTAAGTGTTTTGAACATAAATGGATGTTGTATCTTGTCAAATGCTTTTTCTGCATCAATTGATAGTATCATATGATTTTTATCTTTGATTTTGTTTATGTGGTGTATCACATTGATCGATTTGTGTGTGTTGAACCATTCTTGTGCCCCTGGGACGAATCCCATTTGATCGTGCTGTATAATCTCTTTAATGCATTGTTGTATTCTATTTGCTAGTATTTTGTTTAGGATTTTTGCATTGGTGTTCGTCAGAAATATTGGTCTATAGTTTTCTTCTTTTGTGATGTCCTTGCCAGGCTTCAGTTTAGGGTAATATTGGCCTCATAGAATGAGTTGGGAAGTATTGCCTCTTCCTTAATTTTTAAAAAAAGTTTGAGAAGAATAGGTATTAGGTTCTCTTTGAATGCCTGGTAAAATTTGTTAGTGAGATCATCTGGTCCTGGACTCTAGCTTTTGGGAAGGTTTGGATGATTGTTTCAATTTGCTTATTGTTGATTTGTTTGTTTAGGTTATCTACTTCTTGATTCACTCTAGGTAGATTATATGTTTCTAAAAACTTGTCCATTTCTTCTAGGTTGCAAAATTTAGTGGCACATAGTCCTTCATAGTATTTTTGTATGATCCTTTGTATTTCTGTGGTATCTGTTGTAATTTCTCCTCTTTCATTTCTAATTCAGATTATTTGTGTGTTTTCTCTTTTTCCCTTGGTGAGTCTAGACAGGGGTTTGTCAATTTTATTAATTTTTTCAAAGAACCAGTTCTTTGTTGTATTAATCTTTTCTATTGTGTTTTTATTCTCTATTTCATTTAGTTGTGCTTTAATTTTTATGATTTCCTTCCTTCTGCTGGCTTTGGGTGTATTCTGTTCTTCTTTTTCTAGTTATTGAAGATGTGATATTAGGTTGCTTACTGATAATTTTCTTGTTTCTTGAGAAAGGCCTGTAGTGATATAAATTTCCCTCTTATTACTGCTTTTGCTGCATCCCAGTAATTTTGGTATGTTGTGTTTTAATTGTCATTTGTTTTTATGTATTGTTCTTTTTTTTTTTAAAGATTATTTTTATTGTTTTTGACAGAGAGAGAGACACAGAAACAGAGGCAGAGAGAAGGGGGAGGGCCCAGAACAGTCTCCATAGCTGTACATTGTTTGCTTTTCTACATAGTTTCATTCCACAGGTGGGAGTGGGGCTGCACAGGGCAGGAACTGGGCCAGGGTCTTCACCCTGGTGAGAACTGAACTGGGGGCACTCCCCAGTTCAGCATATGGGTCCGCATGGGCGAGGGCCGGGATTTGATCCTCAGTCCTCGGGGCTGCAAAGTGAGCATTTAACCCACTGAGCCATCCCGGCTTCCCTCTATGTATTTTTTAATCTCTTCTTTTATTTCTTCTTTGATCCAGGCATTTTTAAATAACATGTTGTTTAATCTCCATGTATATGTGTTTTTTCCTGCTTCCTTTTTGTAGTTGATCTTCAATTTCAAAGCTTTGTGATCAGAGAATACATTTGGTATGATTTCTATCTTCTTCAATTTGCTGAGGCTAGTTTTGTGTCCCAGCATGTGGTCTATCCTTGAAAACATTCCATGTGCACTGGAAAAGAACGTATAGTCCTGTGTTTTAGGATGAAGTGTCCTGTAAATGTCAATTATGTCCAGTTGCTGTAATGTATCTTTTAAAGCTGATATTTCTTTGTTTGTTTTCTGTTTGGATGATCTGTCCATGGCTGTCAATGGGGTGTTTAAGTCCCCTACTATATTTGTATTTTTGTCAGTTTCTGCTTTTACATCTGTTCGTAGTTGCTTTGTAAATTTTGGTGCTTCTTGGTTGGGGGCATATATATTAATAAGTATAATATCTTCATGTTGTATTGTCCCCTTTATCATTATGAAATGTCCATTTTTGTCTGTTATTATCTTTTTGATCCTGAAGTCTGCTTTGTCAGATATAAGTATGGCTATTCCGGCTTTTCTCTGGGTGCCATTTGCTTGGAGTATTTTTTTCCACCCTTTCACCTTGAGTCTGTATTTGTCCTTGTTGCTGAGTTGTGTCTCTTGTAGACAGCATAAGGTTGGTTTTTGTTCTTTAATGCAGTTTGCTACTCTGTGTCTTTTTATTGGTGAGTTCAGTTGATTTACATTTAGAGTGATGATTGATATACCGTATGAGGATTTCCTGTAGCCATTTTATCTTTTGTTTTCTGGTAGCTCTTTTTTTTTTATTGCTTCTTTGCTCTTTTCTTTCCATTGATTATTTTAGTTTGATGGTGTTTATGCCTGTTTTTTCTGTATTATCATCTTTTGTTTTTATGTATCCCAGTTCTAAATTATTTTTCAGTGATTACCATGAACTTTATATAAAAGAAAGTTTTATATACGCAGTGGTTCCTTTTCTTAAGTATGTTTCTTATCTCCATTCTCTTTGGAAACTCAAAGATACTTACTTCCTCCCCTTTTTATATTTTTGTTGTTCCAGTTTATCCCTATTTACTTTTACTTTTTGTTTCAGGTCCAATTGCCTCCTTCAGTATTTCTTTAAATACTGACTTGTGCTGGAGAAATCCTTCTGTTTTTGTATGTCTGCAAAGGTCTTTATTCCTCCTTCATATCTAAAGGATAACTTTGCTGGGTATATAATTCTTGGCTGGTAATTATTCTCCTTTAATATTTTGAATGCTTTGTTCCATTTCCTTCTGTCCTGTAGAGTTTCTGTTGAGAAATCTGATAAGAGTCTGATGGGCTTTCCTGTGTAGGTTATGATGTTCTTTGTTCTGGTTGCCTTGAGGATACTTTCTTTGTCTTTGACCTATGACATCTTCAGTATAATGTAGCTTGGAGAGGGTCTGTTAGGATTCAAGTAGCTAGGGGTCCTGTTTCCTTCTTGGATTTGAGGTTTCAGATCTAGTCATAGATTTGGGACGTTCTCACCTACTATTTGAGTAGATTCTCTGTGCCCATCTTGTCCTCTGCTCCTTCTGGAATACCTATTATTCTTATATTATTTTTTCTAATGGAGTCAGATAGTTCTTATAGATATCTTTCATTTCTTTTAGCTTTTAGGTATCTCTCTTCTTCCTTCTGTGACATTTTCAAATTTTTGTCTTCCAAATTTCACTAATTCTTTTCTCTATCTGTTCAGCTTCACTTCCTATGCTAGCTATTTCATTTTTTATTTCTTTTATTGTGTTATCTCCAGAATTTCTATTTGCATCTTTTTCATAAATTCCATTTCCTTTCTGAGATCATTTAGCTCTTTCTGTGTACTCTGCCACTTTTCTCTGATCTCTTTGAATAGTTTCATAATTGCAATCCTGAATTCTCTGTCATTTAGCTCATATTATTCCATATCTTCAAGTTCCTTTTCTTGAGATTTTTCTCTTTCTTTCTGAGCTCCTTTGTTCAAAGGGGTATTTATCAATGCTGGAGCATTTTGTTTCCTAGACGTGAGGACTTTTTCCCTTGGTAGATGTGAAGGTATCTTTCTTTTACTTCCTAGCTGGTGTTAGTGTCATAATATTTCCTCTTATTTATTTTGTTTTCTCACAGTGGGAGACTTTCTAGGAGATGGGCTTCTCTTTGACTCAGTTGCCCTGGTCTCTGTATGCCTCCTCTTTGGGAATGTATGGTGGGCAATGGAATTCTATGCCTCTGAGATCCCACTGCTGTCAGACACTGCCACACCTAGATTCCTCTGCTGGCTTCAGCGGGACAGGTGGGGGTGGAGTTTGTTCAGAAAGACACAGGTTTGCTTGCTTCACAGGGTAATGGCAGCTTCCCTCTGCTGGCTTCAACAGAAAGAGTGGAGTCAGGGTTTGTTGGAAAGCTGCAGGTCTGATTGTATTACAGGGTAATGGTGGCTTCCCTTTGCTGGCTTCAGGGGGAAGAGTGGGGTGGGGTTTGTTGGGAAAGGCTCAGGTCTGTTGTGTGACAGCGTAATGGTGCCCTCCCGACAGCAGCTCACTGAAGGCCTGTCATGGGCAAAGCCTGCAGGGTAAGCCCTGGGAGACAGCAAGGGGAAGCAGCCAGGCTCCGTGTCCAAGGCCACACAGTGCTCTGGTTGGGGCCCCACCTCACTGAGGGCCACTCTGCGCCTCAGCCACCAATACACACCCAGTATTGGTGCTCCAGCCACTGGAACACCCACCTCTGGCCCCAGTTTCTGGCCTCACACTCTGCGGGCCCCCAGCTCCAGCCGCCCAACTTCAGCACCAGCCGGATCTTCACTCCGGTCACCTGCACTGATCTCTGGCTGCTGCGGTGCCTTCCTCTGGCCTCCTGCCCCATGCTCCAGCCTCCTGCCCCACGCTCTGGCCACCCTTACTGTGCCCCGGCTGCTCCCCCCACACTCCCACTGGGGTCTCTTGGCCACCGTCAGCCACACCCGCTTTCTTCATCCACCACACGCTCTGGCGTCTGCGCCTCTGTCTGTTCCAGGTCTCCAACCCACCCAGAGTCGTTCCGCACCTGGACCCGCGTCCCCAGCTCCCACCTCCGTCAGTCTCTCCTCTGCTGGACTCAGGGCAGCCTCTGGGTCGGTCACTGCGTGGGTCTCCGGTTCGCGCTCTGCAGCGGTCTCCACACGGCTCCCTTTCCTTCTCTCTCACTTGCCTCTGTTTCTCCAGCTTTAGGAATTTTCTTGGGTCTCTCAGCTGAGGCTGTGCACTACTTAGGGATTCTCTATTTGGATGTTAGTTGTTTAAATTATTGTTTTTCCAGAAGAGGTTTCAAGAGCTCCTCTCACACCACCATCTTGATGATGTCTCCAGTAAACGGGTTTATGGGTGGGTGGAAAATCAATGATAAGCAGCAAAGGTTATTTTCTCATGGAGCTTTTATGTTAGGACAGTGAGGGGGAGATTTTGCTCCCTTGAAGGGCATTTAGCAATGCTTGGTGACCTATTTTTAAATGTCATAACTGAGGGTAGGAGTGTTACTGTCATCTTGTGGGTAGAGGTCAGCAACTATACTAAACATTGTACAATATGGAGGAGCAGCCCCCAACCTTTTTAGCACCAAGGACTTGTTTTGTGGAAAACTTTTTCATGAACCATGGCAAGAGGTAGGGAATGGTTTCAGGATGATTCCAGTGCCAGACTCGGCTTAACTGTTAATTATCACTTACTTATAAGGTTTTGATATGAGTCTGAAAGCAATTGATTTATAATGCACTATGTTCAGTAAAACCTCTCTGCTAATATTAATCAGTATTTGTAGCCAACCCCCAATGCTACCATCACTACCTCAGCTCCCCAGTGTCAGCAGCAGCACCTCAGATCACCAGGCATTCGATTCTCATAAGGACCGCATAACCTAGATCCCTCACCTATGCAGTTCACAATAGGGCTTACACTCCTATAGAATCGAATGCCGCTGCTGTTCAAACAAGGAGGTAGAGTGCAGGCAGTAATGTGAGGGGAGCAAAGGGGAATAGCTGTAAATATGTATGAAGCCTCGCTCCCTTCCCTGCCACTCACCTCCTGTTGTGCTGCCCTGGGTCTGTGGCCTAGGGATTGAGGACCCCTGAATTATAGAGGCCTGCACATGCATGTACACACACACACACACACACACACACACACACACACACACACACACATCCAATGTGTAATTCCCATAATGCTGAGTTTGAGAAACAGTTTTAATGTAGGGAAAACAAATTTGTCAAATAATCATATCAGTAAATATAAAATTATAAACCAAGCAATGTCCTATAAAAGAAAGTCACATGCTGCTATAAGAGCACAGGGTCAGAAAGGCCTTCTATGAAGTTAGGAGGATTATACTAATATATGATCACAGATAATCTAACCAAGAAAGGGGGGTGGGGAGAATAATCTGGACAGAAGAAACATCATGTGCAAATGCCTAAGGCAATAAGCAGAATGGCATCTTCCATGAAAAGAAGGAAGATGGGTGAGGTGGAATGCAGAAAGAAAGGAGGAGTGTGGTATAAAACCCACTTGGTAGGCCAGGGCCAGATCTGGCAGAAAGTGGGCACCATTTAAGGAGTTAAGTGTTTTTGAGTACAGGCAGAGCAGCCAAAGCAAATATGAGCCACGTGGACACTCATCCTAAAAGGTTCTCAGGATCCAACAAAACCTTGCCACAGTTAGAATGGTGGCCCTTTAGGACAAAATGAGAATGAACAGGTAATTGAAAGAGCCCTCCCCCCATGCCACCTCACTCTTACCCAAGAGGCAATGTGGTACAGTGATTAGGAGTATTCAATCTCTGGAGCCAAATTCCTGGGCATAAATTCTGGCTGACATTGATTATCTTTGTGATCATGAGTGAGGTCAACTCTCTGAGCCTATTTCTCATGTGAAAAAATAGGAGTAATAATGGTATATTCCTCATAGAGTAGTGAGAAAATAAGGTAAGTCAAAAATAAGATGAGTTTATCACAGTGTTTGTCATATAATAAAGATTTAATTATTATTAATAATATCATTATGATTACTGTTGTTATTTTTGTTGTCGTTCTAGAGGTTTTCTCTTCAAATGATCACCAGTCAAATTCTGTGGCTGCCTGTTTTTGTAAATATATTTTAATTGAAGCATAGCTATGCCCACATGCTTGCATATTGTCTGTGCTGCTTTCACATTACAATGGCAGTTAAGGAGTTGAGACAGACTAGATAGCCCACAAAGCTGAAAACATTTTTTATCTGGCTCTTTTCAGAATACATTTGCAGACCCCTGTCAAGAGGGCTTAACCACTACTTGCCCATGGATGTTACCCATCATGGGTTTCTTCAGTACTTTTCCTTAACAACATTGTAGCAGGCTTTTAGATATTATCAGCCCTTAATATACTTTCTAAAAATGCATTTACCCTTAATTCCCAACTAGTTGCCCACATTTCTACTCTTTTCTAGTTTACCTTAATAAGAGTTTCTTACGGAAGTCTCTTACTCTACTAACTTCCAATTCTTAGTTAAAAAAAATGGACTTACTTTATAACTATGTTGTGGCTATTTGTAAGTGTGATGCTGCAGCCTTAGGCTTTGTCAACTAGAGATTGGCCTTTTGTGCCACCCACCTCCCACCTAGACGATGGCATAGTTCCCTGGTGGGATTCGTCAGAACCATGCCGTGTCCCTCTTGTCCTGATGAGAAACTGCACACTGAAGGAGTAGAATAAAGAACAACATCTAAATTTACTGGGTACTTATTACATACTTGACATTATTCTAAACATGGTAAATGGATTATCTCACGTAATCCTTGCTCAGATCACCCCCATTTTGTAGACCAGGAATTTGAGGCTCAGAGATAAAGCCCTTCGTCCAGGTTCTCCCAGCGGATCACAGGCCTGAGCTTAACCAGTGATTATAGAGCCTTTGCTCTTAATCTCCCTCTGAGAGCTGATGGCCGCATTCTAGGCACAGGTCCCTAAACCAGGATTTCCACATGATCAAAGGAACAGAATGGAGTAGGAAAAGTAGTAAGGGCTCTGTAACAGACAAAGAGTCTGGTCCCTAGCAGATTAAATCCTCTTGTGAGGGGAAGCTGAGATGGCTCAGCGAGTGGAGCGCTCACTTTGCAGCCCCAGGGACCGAGAATGGAGTCCTGGCCCTGGCCCGTGCAGACCCATATGCTGAACTGGGGTGTGCTTCCCATGTGGGAGGCCCCCAGTTCTGTTCTTCCCATGTGGGAGGCCCCCAGTTCTGTTCTTCCCATGTGGGAGGTCCCCAGTTCTGTTCTTCCCATGTGGGAGGTCCCCAGTTCTGTTCTTCCCATGTGGGAGGCCACCAGTTCTGTTCTTGCCTCCTGGTATGGCCCCTGGCTTGCAGGGGCATGCATCCCAAGAAGGGAGGCCCTGGACCCAGCTCCTGCCCTGTGTGTCCTCTACCCACCTGTGTGGAAGGAAACCATGTCAAAAATTGATAACGTACAACTATGGAGATTGCTCTGGGACCTCCCCCTTCTCTCTGTCTTTGTCTCTGTCCCTGTCAAAAACAATAAAATAAATCTTAAAAACAAAATCCTCTTGTGCACAGAAGCCCAGACATCCAGAAAACCTATCCAGTCTGCAGATTAAGGCAGAAATGCCAAGAAGGCACTTAACATGGAGGCCAAATTTAGCCTCCATCAGAGAAAGTCTTACACTCTTTCAGGAAAAAATCTCTAAGATAACTAGCCTATTGTTCTGAGCTTGGAGAATATAATGGAGTTATTTGTTTGGATTGGGCTACACATACAAGCATGCACATATACACACACACAGAAAGCAGGATAGGTTCTAATATCTTGTTTGAACTGTGACAAAGACAATGGTGTTCAAAGTTTTTGAATTTCTGTCAGAGAACCACATATATCTCTCTCTGCAGAGAAACTCATTTGGACTAGTCAAATAGAGGAAAACTTATCTTCTCACTTCTGCCTCCCTGTTGTGCCTATTGATGGTAATTTGTACAGAGGTTTATCCCACGTACTGCTTAGAAATGCCACCAGCGCTTGTTTGCAGTTAGTTTGCGTCTCTAGGATCAGGAAATCCTGGTCATAGATTTCTTTGGACCCAAAAATGAGCGTGATTAATTTTCTGAATTTATGCCATATTTTAATCCTGTCACTCTGACAAACCTTTAGAAGCTTTCGTTGAGATAATGGCTCTTTAGGTTCCAGTCATGTGGATTTGTGTTCAAGAGCAACTAATCAATGATACTGAGATCTGTTTATCCAGCAGTTCACTAGGCACAATGGGAAGATAAACTATACTGTATAACGTGGTCCCTCCCTTAAAGCTCTCATGACATTGTTGGAGGTGAAGTAGCACCTATAATATGAGCAGAAAACTACCAGGTACAAGTCAGAATGATACTGAATATAAAGGTAGGATGACGTTAGAGGAAAAATCAGATAATAGAAATTTACTTTATAATGTTTGCAGAGGTTTTAATTTTAAACAGCGAAAATATCTGGATAAAAAGCAACTGAAAACAAAAATGTGCATTGATTTGGTAAGTGGTAGTGGAATATCTGTTATTAGTCATGAATTCATATAATATTTTCCTCAAATGACAATGAAAGGTTTCTATGTCTTGCACTACAGATTTTGTTAGTTGTAACTAACTGACATTTCATTTGCTCAAGTTACGTTTTCTTTTGGTGTTGGAATCTCATACTATTTTACAATTTTGTGCTTTCTACTTGGGTACTTAAAAATAAATAAATTCTAGTGCAGCCTGGGATTTATCTAAGTAGTCTATATCAGAAGCAAAGCCATGAACTTCCCAGGGTATCCCATTCAATCAAGTTGTCAGAGGTGAGCCAGAAGCTTTAAGACAACTTGTCAAGATGTAAAGGGTAAGTTCAGCCTTGAAGTCAGCAATGAGGCAGGTTGCCTCATAAATTATATATTGGCCTCATTGATTCTACTAGATCCTGATAGCTGGACAAACTAATCCATAAGGCTCTTACATAAAAGACCCTCTGTGTTGCTTAGTCTCCCCCAAGTACCTGGTATCGCAAAGATTCCTGAGGTGGTTGCTACTTTTCAATCTAGAAGGAAACCAGTAGAAATGTATTTCCCATCTCAGAGTCTTAGATTAATCCTCTCAAAAATAATAACTAAGGTTTACTTATATATTATCAGTGGCAATAATTGTGATCCAATATTTTAGAAGGAAGTCTTCTAAAATGTTTTTACTCTTAAAGAAAATTAAAACTTTGTTCTGTGTTTGTAATTACTTAAAATCACATAGTAATTTGTTTCTCCCGCAAAATTACTGTCTTTTCATAAAATAAAATTAAACACTGATTTGGATGGGTGGGTGAGGATTGATAATTTTCACTATCTAAAAATTTCTTAGGGTCAAAACACTCTAACTTGAAAAAAATATTGGGATACATATGATTGTGTTTCGGTTTAAAATATTTTATCATTTAAAGTGTTATTATATGAGTAAATCTATAAGGAAAGAAAACATAAAACCATGGAAAAATAAAAAGAATGTGAAAAAATAGTTTGATAAAAAAATACAAATAGCATTGGAATGTATTTCTTTTCTTTTTTTAAAGATTTATTTTATTGATTTTTGACAGAGAGAAACAGAGACAGAGAGAGACAGAGAGAAGGGGGAGGGCCCAGAGCAGTCTCCATAGCTGACATCAGTTTTCCTTATAGTTTCACTCTACAGGTGGGCACAGGGCTGTGCAGGGCAGGAACTGGGCCAGGAGCCTCCCACATAGGCCCGGGCAAGAACTGAACTGGGGCACACCCCAGCTCAGCATGTGGGTCAACAAGGGCCAGGGCCAGGATTCGATCCTCAGTCCCTGGGGCTTCAAAGCGAGCGCTTAACCCGCTGAGCCATCCCAGCTTTCCCTGGAATGTATTTCATTTATAATTTAATATTAAAATTTAAAACAAATACCACTGTCATTTTTATATTAGAAAAAAAATGCTAATATATAATACATTGTTGATGAAAATGTGAGGAAATGAGCAATTTCAAGCACCACTGATAAAAATGTACGTTGGTAGAATCTCTTTGAAACACAACTTAAAAAAAGGTATTTCAAGATTTTTAATTTAAATACTATTTGACTTGGCAATTCCATTTCTATAGATTTATCCTATGGATATACCCAACTCTTATATAAAAGGTATGTATTAATTGTTGTTAGAAATAAGAGTCTAGAAATATTCTAAAATATCTTTTAATATGTAGTTAATTGAATAAATTATGATATATTCATATATGTATTATCTTGAAGCCATTTTTTAAAAAGAAAGAACTCCCTATATACTAAAATACTGACATAAAACTTTCTGAGATATAGTATTAAGAGAGAGAGAAAAAAAATAGGCTGTAGAAGTGGGTAACACAATGCATAATAATCTACATAGAAAATTCCAGAAAATATACGTAAGAAGCTTTAAACAGTAGTTCTCTTTTGGATGGTGTGAGACGGGCAAGATAATTATTTTTCTTGTTTACCTATTGTACTATTTTGCATGTATGTTTCCTACTTTAATTGTAATACTAAAATCTAGTTGAGTATGAATGAAGTATACCATGACAGTATGGATAGTCTGAGTTCTATCAACCTTTTAAACAAATATCCCTCTAAGAAAAGTAGGAAAAAACACTTAGCTTAAAAAATAAAAAAGAAATTACACCAAAAAAATAAATAGATCGATGAGCATCCAGGGTGCACTTTCAAATCCAGACACATAGTGCATTTCACAAATATTATCAGGCAGGCAATATGCATGTATCAGTCTCCCTACCTAGCTCACTTTTCCTGTGATTCATGCCAATAGCTTACGTTGGGTTAAAAGAACATAATTACCACTAAAGAATTAATAGAAATACTCCTAAAAATTGGGAGGTTATAAAAGAAAGCTATATAAATTTTTTGTATTAGCAAGTTTTTGTTTTTTTTTAGGTCTGGTTTATATAGGTGTTTAATCATTTGCCCAGCTGCCATCAATTGCAATGTGTTTTCTTCACTGTAATAAGGCATAGCTACTTGTTAACATTTTCATAACTCAGGCTTAGCATATGGCAGGTACTTGATTTACTTGACATTTTGTTTAGGCTATTTGAAGGCTGGTAGTTGCTTTTCTGAAGTAGCACTAATTCTTGGGAGTTGTAACGTCTCGTGTCTTCATGTCTTCTACTCCCCACCACCGCCCACTGAGATTTCCATTGAGTTCATAAGAACCAGTGGTTTATTGAAAACTCAGAACTATATGCAAAAACTACTCATTGCTAGTGGACTTCTAAAGAGTCTCCTTTTAAATGAGATAAATTTAAAATGCACCCAGCTGGGTATATGTAGATGACATACCGGTACCTCCCATTTGTTTCCCATTCTGTGTTGACTCCTAAATTAACTTCAGTTTGTTTCTAGTCTATAACCTGAAAATATACTGATTCCAAATTCTGCTTTCTTTTCTGTTTGCAAAGAGGACAATGAAAGTAAGGACTTTGGGATTTTATACTCCAAAGTCCTCTGGTCTTATTGAATAAAAGTTGAGTTGAATCATCCCAGGCCACAGAACTCCCTCTCATGCTCTCCCTCATTCTAACTGAGAGTTACATACCAAGGGAAGAGCTCGGTGAACAGAAAATCATGTACATAATGAATATTTTAAAAACATTTTCTTGTCAAAACAGGGCCTTCGATGTTATAGTTGTGTTTATATTCCCTCTTCCTTTTGGAATTCAATATCAGATTCAATAGGGATTATATCTACTTAACATTATTTGTCCAGAAACCTAACATCTATACTTTGGTACTGATTTCCATGAAAATAAAACCACTGTCCTCAGAAAAGTCAATTAAAAACTAATATGGGGATTGGGGGCAGAGGGGGTGGGATGCCAGCATAGCTCAACAGGTTAAGTGCTTGTCTTGCAACCTTGAGGTCCAGGGATCAAATCCTGGTCCTGGCCCATGCAAACCCACATGCTGAACTGTGGTGAAACTGGTAACCACCGAACCCTGCAGTGAAGGTTCTCGCCTCCCAAGCAAGAAGTCTCCAGTTCAGTTCCTGCCCTGCACGGCCCGACATCCACCCATGTGGAATGAAAGTGTGTCACAACAAATGAGGTACAACTGTGCAGACTGCTCTGGACACCCCCCCACCCCCACCCCCACCCGCCTTCTCTCAAACAATAAAATAAATCTTTAAATAAAAAAAAAAAAGAAACTAATATGGGGATTTAAATTCTGGTTCTAACTCAAACAGTGAAAAGTAAACTAATACATTGAAAGGACACACTTTGTAAGATATGAGACTACATTGTTTCCCTATGTTTTTAAAGTGTTATTTTTAAGAGTGGGTAAGATTTATGCGTAGTGATTGCAGTGGGTGTGAATGAAAAACAAGGTGTTGGGGTGTGCAACGAGCTTGGGTCAAATAAACATCATTTCTTTTTACAATTAGGTCTTTTGCTGCCAGTCTCAGCAAAGAAGCCAAATACTGAAAGTTCTTTGGATAAATATCTCTTATCACAAGAAGCTGCCAGGTAAATAGCCATGAGGCATTGTCCTAACAGCACTAAAAATGCTGTGTGGACAATGTGCATTACGGATTTGTTGTGTGAGAGTCTCTAGTGTTCCCAGTCTGCTGGTTTTTCATGAGCACACAAATTTAAAAGTAAAGTAAAATTAAATTAAATTAATTAAAAGTAAAGTTAAAAAACTAAAAGTAATATGAAATAAAAAACAAAATCTCCTAGGGTAAAAGAGTATGAATACATGGGCCACACTATAAGATTTGCTTATTTAAAAAAAGAGGTAATTTTTAAAATAGCTCTTTATAGCATTAAAAAATGACCAAATTTTACTTCTTCAGCTTTATAATCCCTTACCCTAAAATGAATTTGGTCAGTTGAATTCTGAAATTCAGATTTTTTTTCAGATTTTACGAAGGTAGTACAGTGCCTACACACATGTATTATGCAATGACCCTCAGTAGAGTTTAGATCAGTATCCTTAACAAAACACACAAATATTTTTACAATAAAAGGCATAGACATTCACATTGAGATAAATAGACTGCAAGTAGGGTCAAGTCTGTTCAGGTTAGTTTTGCCACTAGATAAATATGCTGCTGATTAAACAACAACAACTTGATTTTCAGAGTTTCTGTATTTTATAATGATGGATAAAAGATAATGGAGTTGTATTAAACTGGCACTACATAGCATGCAAGATTATGTAAATGCCTCTTTAATGTAACTAACAAAATTAATTGCCTAGTCTCTTTTCACATAACTTGGGAAAACAATTGATAATGAGTTACAGTTCAGGAAAAACAAGAAATCAGAAGCCTTGGGACCAAAAATATAAGCACCATCACTCAAGCAGTAGTCCCTCTCGTGGTCTAGAAGCTGGGACAACATATGGGGCTAGAAAGCTACATCAGCTGATTTGAACTGGGTACCATTTCTGTGAAAAAGTAATGCCCATGATTCTCATTGAATTTCTGAGCTTTAATTGATGTAATTGACCTTTAATTGATGTAATTGACCTTGAAGGTTAAAATGTGGCCAAGACACAGGAAGTTAGGTTGACATTTGTGATTGTTATTTTAGTTGCTGCCATTGGACATTTTTAGAAACTATCAGTGGTTTAGAATGGTGACAATTTTAATGAACAACGTTGAAATCATTGTTTCTGGTGACCTCACTAATTAAATGGAATTAGCTACATGACAGAAACTCATTATTAATTGGCCAAAATTTTAAGAGACTCTAGCTTAAGAAACTTAGAACATAATAAAGTCATATGTAGAAATGTTATGTGTAGAAAAGTTATAAAAATAAAAAGGCTGCTTGATGAGAGGAGAGAGGAAAAGACCTCTAATGTTCACCTAGTTGTACATTAAACCTGTGCATTTTCTTTTTGGTGGTTAGATTGTGTTGATTGTTGGTTTCTGATAATGAAGCAAAAATGCTGGACCATGGTAGAAAGCCCTGTTCAGAACACAGGATACTTTTAAGATCCAGTGGAAGTGGGTAACTTCTTAGGCAAATGTGGTTAGGAAATCCCCACATACCCACATGGCAGAGATCAGTGAACCCTGTTAATAAAACCCATCCTCTCCCCACAACAACCTAGAGTTGTTGTGTAGGTGCACCTGGCATGCAAAGCTATTGTTTCTAAACCTTCTTTTAGACTTTCTTGACAAATAACTATCACTTCCTGATATTCAACCCTTTGCTTTGTTTCTCTATGAGTGTCCAACTCCTATTCTCCCCACCCCTCCCACCAACATCAGTTTGATTTGGTTATACAGAACATTTACCTGTACATAGGGCATTTACTATCCCAAACTTACTTCTCTTGAAGCCAAGTTTTATTCCCTGTTTATCATCAAAGCCTCTATTATCTTTCATAAATATTTCCATTAAAGCAAAATAAACTAGACTTCAGGTACATTGTCTTACCATCTAGCTCCATCACAAAAAGAGCAATGGAGAAATCAATAGAAAGAACTCTGAATGCAGAGTAGAATCTCTTAGTATAAAACCAAGCTTTCTCACTTACCAGTTGTCAAATCTTCAGCAAACCACGTCCATTCTCTTGACTTGAAATTCTTCTCTGCTGTAATGGATTAAAGAACCACCAAGTCTTCCTTCAATTATTACACGTTGATTCTTCTGTTTTTGGCATCCTAGCCTTGTTAGCCTCTCCTCACTACGAAATAACAAAGCAGGCTCTGAGTTGATTCCTTTCCTCTCGTCAAATTACAGTCTACTAACAGTTCCATGCTAGGTCTTAGCTCTTCCTCCCTTAGCCGCTCCACTCCCTCAGACTAATTTGTGAAAACCATTTGTATACATAGTCAATGTGGAATGATAGTAGACATGGTATTGTATGTACGAGAGCTGTATAGAAAACATCCATCCATAAATGACTTGAGTTTTCATATTACATGGCTAGATACTTTCCTGACAGCCCTTGTATGTATTTTTCTAAGCCGGTAGCTTGAGTAATAATGTTTATTTGTTTCATACTTGCACATAAAAACTGGTCAAAAGAGTCATTTATGTGGCAAAACCGTAACTCAATAGGAAACCATATTCATTTAAATGTTTTCTAAAATGTTTCTTGATTCCTGTCCCTTAATAGCACAATTTTGTTTCTCTGATTCTTCCTAAAAGAGAAATTACTTACACTTGGTGAGTTTACCTATTAAAAAAAAAAAGAAGGATAAGAAAGAAACATTTGTAAAATTGTATTTTGTTCTCTGGTACAATATTTGAGGTTTGTGATTTTTTTTTTCTTTTTCTTCTCTCCTAACCCTACCACCTACATTGGACTCAGAATAAAAATAAATAATCAATTAAAGACAAAACCACTAGTATTTTAATAATATTTACTAATATAAATTTCATGTCAAATGTGACACTCAAGCAAAATGGATAGATGTTACTTATATAAATGAAACCCCTACAGCACTAGCATCTGTGATTTTGTTTTAAAATGTGTCATCCAAGTTATAAAATGTTTTTTTTTTAACATATCAGAACTGAGCTTTTATTATACTGTTTAAGAAGGGAAGTGATTGGGAAGTCGGGATGGCTCAGTGGGTTAAGCACTCATCTTGCAGCCCTGGAGACTGAGGATCGAATCTCAGCCCTGGCCCGTGTGGACCCATATGCTGAACTGGGGAGTGCCCCCAGTTTAGTTCTCACTAGGGTGAGACCCCGGCCCACTTCCTGCCCTGTGCAGCCCCGCGCCCACCTGTGGAATGAAACTATGTGGAAAACTGATGATGTGCAACTATGGAGACTATTCTAGGCCCTCCTCCTTCTCTCTGTCTCTGTATCTCTCTCTCACTCTGTCAAAAATAATAAAAATAAACAAAAAAAAAAAAGAGAAGGAAAGTGATTGCTGTGATATTTCAGAAGCTACACTTTAAAAAAAAATTTTAACCTATGGTCATAGACTCTAAACAAAATTTTAAGACATGTACTCTCTCCAAAATAAAATATTTAACTAAAGGTAAGACAGATAATTTTTTTTTATTATTATATTTTATTGTTAAGATAGATAATTTTTAACACAAGTAAAATGTTCTGGATTTTTTAATTAAAGTTATCATTGGAATTTTCATGGCACAATCTATAAAAATTTGTAATCTTTCTGTACATAGCAGTATAATCTTTATTTGTGAGACAGACATTCAATAACATATTAATAATATTCCATGTATATATGTAAAGTATTTAAATACTTTAACACCCCTATAATATTTGTTCACAAAAAAGAATGTTCCCACTCAAGGAATTTAGGAAAAGAGAGATTCCATCTGAATCATGTCATTAAGAAAGAACTAACTGAACATGAGGTACAGAGAAGCCTCAGGCAAAAGAAGAAAAAAATAATCACAGTCAATTACATTTTAACTGAAAGAAAGCCAGATGCCACTTTAAATATCTGAATAATTAATCTAAAATCAGTTGGTGCAGCCTTTATCAATATAGAAGCCAGGGGAAAAAAGCAAGAATTATAATTTGGCAATCGTTTGGGCATGGTTACATAGGGAATTTATGCTTAGCAAAAAATTACCCACAGGATTTAGTGTTCAGAATTTTAACCCTTAGAAAGTTTATTAATATCTCCAGTCCTCCATTTTTCAGTCAATCAAATGGGATATTTGCCAACTGCCCTACATGAGATTTGTAATAGGAACATAAGTAGATCTTTTAAAAATATAGAGAAAAATGTGAGTGCAAAAACCATGGTTATTTCCTTTTAAATTTTGTTGTTGCTGTTGATTTAAAAAATAATAAAAGTAGCTCCTGCTTATTAAAGAGAATTTAGAAAGTAAATGTGATAGATCCCAGAATTTATATTTATAAAAATATTTAGTGTCTAAATGGGCCTCAGCTTTACCTTTTTGATGAGAGAAAATCCAGTTTTCTTTAAGACTTCTTTCTTAAATTATTCCCCCTAGGAATCTTTGATGTGTACACTGGTTAGAGAGAGAGAGAGTTTTATTCTACAGCTCCCAATTTCCTCTGAAGCCTGAGGATCCACTGTTTTATTCTCTTTCTGCTCCTAGGATTGCCAGCACTCAGCTGTTTACAGCCCCTTGTCTCCCTCTGTGCTACCCTTTCTCCCTTCATTCCTGCTTTCAGGAGAGTTTTCCTCTGGAGTTTTAAAATTAACATTACAGATCTCCTCCCTAGTGCCATCCCAGAGAATCCAGGTATTGCAGGTCTGAGGCTTGGAGGAAGGTAGCTCCAAGTCGGGTCCAGCCTCATCCTATTACATCACCCATGATGATTTTCACTCAGGAAGTTCATTGTCTTTTCTTCCAGTTCAGTCTCTTAGGTGGCAGCCTGAGCCATCCAACAGGAAGGTGGGTCATTTGACGGCCCAGGGGAGCTGCGGCCCTGCAATAGGACTGAAAAGGCTATGCAGCACCCGGATTGGGCTCTCCCCACAGCCTCCTGAGACTAGCTCCAGCTTGGTGAGGACGTGACTCTCTTTTTTTCTTTCATGCCACAAAAACAACACAACACAACACAAAACAAAACAAAACAAAACAAATCAAACCTGGTCCTACTGAACCTGGGGAAATAGATGAGGATAAACTTGAGTGCTCTCTCACTGTGATCCCAGGCCCAAACATCCATTTGTATAACAGAAAATTTTGGGAACAGCCTATAGAAAGATTATGGAGCTGCTCCATGCCCACTCCACTCCCAGAACATACCCTCTTTGCCTCCAATACTAATCTAGTACACTCTCACCTCTAACACACGAAGGACCTGGGATGCCCTTCTAAATCTTCCTCATCTTTACTTTCTCTCTTCTCTCTCTCTTTATTTTTAAGATTTGTTTTGTTTTTGACAGAGACAGAGAGAATCAGAGAGAATGGGGAGGACCCAGAGCAGTCCCCACAGTTACACATCATCACTTTGTGACATGGTTTTATTCCACACATGGTGGTTGGGGACCCTGTAGGGCAGGAACTGGGCTGGGGGCCTCTTGCATGGGAGGTGTGCCCCTCAAGCTAAGAGCCAAACTTGAGGGGTGGGGGGTGAGTCTGCATGGGCTGGTGCCAGGATTCAATCCTCAGTCCCCAGGGCTGCAGAGTGAGCACTCAACCTGCTGAGACATCCCAGCTTCCCCGTGCTTCCTCTACTTAGTCCTCCATCTATATCTGAGCTCTAAATATCATTCTCTCACAGTTTTGCTTTTTTTTGTTTTTGTTTTTTTTTTTTGGAGGGGGGATTGGGTATATTCTTTTTTCTCTCCTCATTTTCTTTCCAGGTGATTTCATTCATTCCCAAGGCTTTCAGATATATGAATTTTCTTGTGGACACCTAATATGCAACTGAAGTCAGATGCTTCTTCTGACCTCCAAGGTAATGGTGGCTTTGAGAAATGGGGATGATGGAAGTGATCCGGTGTGTCTGGATTCTTGTTCTATTTTGAAGGTAGAGACAGTTGAATGTCTTTATTGAAAAAGAGAAGTGTCAATGATAATACTGAGTATTTTGGCTTCAGAAAATAATTGAATGGAGTTCCCATTTGAGGTGGGAAAGATTGTGGGAGGAAAGTTTTGATAAGGAGCATTAAGAATTCAGTTTTGAAACGTCTATGCAAGAGATGTTGAGAAGGCAGGTTTCTGTTGGAATGAGAAGATAGGAGAGAGGTCTGGGGTCTGTGAGCACAGAATTTACAGCATAATACAAGGTCACAAGTAGAATAACATAAACATGTCAGGCATATTTATAACATACTTATGCATTTCAAATATTGTATATTATTTATATACATATATAGGTATAATGTAAATTCATGCACTATATATGTTATGAATATTTCCAAGTCTTTTGAACACATTGAACCGTTTCCAAAATGTTTGCACAATTTACATTCCTTTCATCGTCAACAAAATATATCAATTTCTCTCTAAAATGTTGGTTTTTACTTAGGTAACACATTCTAACTGGGTAGATAATAACCAGGAAGTGGTGAGTGCTGTATTTATCTGCAGGTCAAAAGAAGACACTTGTCCAAGTTTAAGCCTGACAATTGTGTTCGTGAACTTTCCATTGTGTGCTTATGATGTCAGCACTGTACAAACAGCTCAGCAAGGATTTGTAACTTCGGTATCCCAGTGTCCCAGAGCTGTGTTCATGTTGTCATGTGGCTGTGTCTTGCTGAGTGACATTTATTGTTGTTATGTGTTTTTGTGTGCCATTGTGAGAATGTCAGAGCTTGAGTTAAAGCAAGGAACAAGTGTGGAAGTAAAATCAGGGACGTATTAGTCTAAGTTACTGAGGATAACGCCATGAAGAAAATGGCAGTGTACAAATGGGTTAAATGTTTTTCTCAGGGGAGAAAAAGTGTCATGGATGAAGACAGGTCAGGGCAGCTAGTAAAGAACAGAACTGATGAAACTATTACAAAATTTGTCAAATCGTGTGTTATAATTGTCAGTTGATTGTGAGAAGCATAGCAGATCAAGCAAATATTAATAGAGAAACGTGAAAATCTTAACTGAAAATCTTGGCTTGAGAAAAGTATGTGAAAAGTGGTCCTGAAGGTGCTCACTGATGAACAAAAGGAAAGGAGAGTCAAAGTTTGTCAAGACCTTTTGGAGAGGCAAGATGATGTTTTGGGCTGAATTATCACTGGTGATAAACCATGGATATAACAATGGAATTTAGCCAATTTTCCACAACCAAAATCATTCTGTCAGTTCATATCAAGAGTCAAAACAATATTGCTAAGCAGTTTTGAAATCAGAGGGATTGTTCATCATGAATTTGTACCAACTGGACAGTCAACCAAGTTGATTATTTGGAAGTGATAAAAGGCTGCACGAAAAGGTGAGATAAAAACGACTTGAACTTTTTGCCAACAACTCATGGTTCTTGCATCACAACAATGCACCAACTCACATGGCACTGTCTATGATGAAGTTTTTAGCTAGTAAACAAATAACTGTAGTGGAATACGCTCTCTACTCACCTGATTTTGCCCCTAAT
The DNA here is from genome assembly GCA_004027555.1 of Craseonycteris thonglongyai. Lineage (NCBI taxonomy): Eukaryota > Metazoa > Chordata > Mammalia > Chiroptera > Craseonycteridae > Craseonycteris > Craseonycteris thonglongyai. The sequence continues at coordinate 31,796 of PVKE010004692.1, forward strand.
GATTTTTTTGTTTACCCCAAAATGAAGGAAATTTTGAAAGGAAGACATTTCAACTACATTCAAGACATCAAAGGAAATGTGACTACGACTCTGATGGTCATTCCAGAAAAACTGTTCCAAAATTGCTTTGAAGGGTGAACTAGGCACAGGTGTCAATAAATAGCTTCCCAAGGGTAGTACTTCAAAGGTGACCATAATGATATTCAGCAATGAGATATGTAGCAGTTTTTCTAGGTTGACTTCACAAACTTAACTGCCATACCTCGTATGAGTAGTTCAGAGACATTTATTCTCATATGTATGAGATGAGTAAAGGGATTACACATTACATAGCAGTAAGAAAACCAGAAAATTAAACAAATCTCTTTAATATGATATTGCTTTATGAACAGGTAATGAGTTTTGTAAGTCCATATTTTTACCATTAAGCCAGCTCTTGATTAATAAGTCTATATTTATAACTGATATAGATTTGAAAAAAAGATGATTGTTACTTTTATTAGCTATTTTCCCTACCCTTTGCTTCAGCAATCCCATTTTTCCACTTTCACCATGCCTGGGAGTTAGGTATCCTATGAGCTTCAGAAATAAACAAATGACTGCTAAGTGGTCATTTTCACCAAGACAGCATTTTCAGGCTGGGGGAGGCAGTTGAAATTTATAGTAATACCATATGTTTAGAGGAATCTTTCTCTTAGGAGCTTGTTGTATTTTACAGGCATTCAGCTTGAGTCTCCCTAGGACCCAGGAGAAACCAATAACAGCAATGACATATACAAATACTATCAACTTTAATGATAGTTGTGCATATTTTCCTAAGAAGGAAACATCTCCCTTGAGTGTAGCCTTCCTGCTTAATGCAAAACTCTGCTGACAGACTCAACTACTACTGCCTGACTGCTTCTCCCAACCATTAAAGGCTGAGCTGCATCATGGGGCTGAGTGGATGTCCCCTTAAAACACAGTAGTAGAAAAATGGTGCTCATCATTATTCAATAACAATTTGTTGAGTGGCTACTATGTGCCAGGCCTTTTGTGACACACATGGTTCCTGGACCAATGCTTAGATTTTGTCTAAGACATGGTTCACAACCATGTGCCAACAAAACAGTGCCATGCAGGCTGTATGAGACTTGACTGGGGAGGTGTTTTTTCTTTTTTAAGATTTATTTTTGTTTTTGACAGAGAGAGAGAGAGATACAGAGACAGAGACAGAGAGAAGGAGGAGGGCCCAGAGCAGTCTCCATAGTTGCACACCATCAGTTTTTCCATAGTTTCATTCCACAGGTGGGCGCGGGGCTGTACAGGGCAGGCACTGGGCCAGGATCTTCATCCCGGTGAGAGCCAAACTGGGGGCACTCCCCACTTCAGCATATGGGTTAGCACAGGCCCAGGCCAGGATTTGATCCTCGAACCCCAGGGCTGCAAAGTGAGTGCTTAACACACTGAGCCATCCTGGCTTCCCCGAGGGGTGGGGCATGTTTTAACAGAGATTACAAAGTCAGTCTTGCCACTGGAAAGCCTGATCCAGTAGGTCTCCCATGAGTTCTAGGGCTCTGCTTTTTTTTTTTTTTTTTTTTTTTTAAGATTTACTTCATTGTTTTGAGAGAAGGGGAGAGAGAGAGAGAGAAAGAGAGAGAAAGAAGTAGGGAGGGCCCAGAGACATCTCCATAGTTGTACATCATTAGTTGTGACATGGTTTCATTCCACACAGTTAGATGTGGGGCCATGCAGGGTGGAAACTGAACTGGAGGCCTCCCACCTGGGAGTTAAGAACGTTCACTGCCATTCTGGCAGTTACTCCCAGTTATGCTCCAGTTCAGTATTTGGGTTGGCATGAACCAGGTCAGAATTTGATCCTTGGACCTCATGGTTGCAAGGGAAGCACTCAACCTGCTGAGCTATCCTGGCATCCCTCAGTAGACTTTAGAGGGGGCAAAAAATCACCATTCTAAACTTATAAGTCCTCTGACTCCGTGACATCTACAGGCTGGTCAAGAGCTTAGCATTCAGCTTTAGTATACAGTTCTCTTCTGTCAAATAGAGATAATAAATTCTATTTTACCATTGTTTTGCTGATTAAATAACATATTGCATGCAAAGTGTGATATAATGTGTAGTGGCAATTATTATTTTTGCTGTGATCACTGGTAAAAAAAAATCAAGTGATTCATATTCACCCCCTTATTAGAATATTGAGCCTTCTATCATCAATTGTGTTTAACAGATATCACAGATACACATGTCCATGCACATACACACTCAAACACACAGTTATGTGCATAATGTCCATAAGTGGAATGTATGACCAGTAGCTCATCTCAAATAGCATTTCCCTTTAGTCTTAAACTAATATATATATATTTTAAAGAATAAGTTAAAAGAAAATAATTTTGTTCTCAAGTGAGTTTGTAGGTTATTTTTTCTCCAAGCAAATGTTGGCATATTAGTTTAGAGTTTTTGGTGAGGGCATTGGTTATTTTCTATACAGGCCCTATCTATAAATATCCAAGAATTCAATGTTGGCATGGAAGTGCTGACCAGACCATACATCTTTTGTTAGGAATTTTCTCCCAAGGTACTCAAAAAAAGTGCTGGGTCACTTCTTGAAATATCAATGTGTATCCCATAGAAATTGTAGGAGAAAAATCCCTTAAAGCCTTTATTCTCTCTGGCTTGCTGCCTAGAAGCTTTAGTGAGCACCAGGTAAGACACAACCTGTCCCTTAGAGAGAAAAAGAAATGTAAGTTCCACAAGATGCATAACACAGCCACCACCATTAAGCCAGGAAGAAGAGGGTTAGCAGTTACCAGTTAAATTTTGTGAGGATGTTTTATAGAACCAGCAAGTAAAACAGACCAGATCTCAGATGTCACAGTGAGGTTACCAGCCTCTGGAGGGATCTCCAAATAATCCCTCTTACTTCTATTTCAAAAGGCAGAAGGAAGAGGAAAAGAGTTAAAATAAGCAATCCGAGAGCCAGGGTGGAGAGAAGAGATGTGCATGTAAACAGTAAGAGTAATCATTTGTCAACGTGTTTTAAAAACTGGTTCTATGGATGCTTGATGAAAGGTATGCAAGAACCATGTGCTGCTGCTTCTGTCACATGTCATTGAAACATAATGATTTTAGTGTTTTTCGATGTCTCTGATATTATGCCTCAAATATTCAATATTACCGTAATTGATACATTTATTCAAGCATTCATTCATTTATTTACCAAAAACTTCTCGAGGCATTTTCCGTAAGTCTAACAAAGACACATGAGGAATAATAATACCCCTTAGAGCTCATGGTCTAATCAGGAGGTGGAGAGGTGGCCACATGATGAGTATGAGCAAAGTAGGAAAGTGAACATGTGCGTGCTGCTTGGGCACACAAAGGAGGGACCAAAGACTGATGGAGGTCTGGGGAGAATTCTGGGGAGGTGTCTTATATGTTGCTATTTTCTTTAGGAGGATTGCTATTTTGCTGCTGCAGAATGAACACCCCAGGGAGCAGTAGTTGCTGGGCCTAGAAACTGAAGTAACATGAAATTGCTTGGGAAAAGTAAAGCAGGTTTTTCTGTAAATAGTCACGGGGCACGTCAGGTGGGTAGGGAGGGGGCAGCTGCTGTCCCCCCTCCCCACAGTTTGGCTCTGGCTTGAGGGAGGCATGACTTTCATGTGGGAGGCCCCCAGCCCAGTTCTCATCCTGTGCGGCCCCCACCCTTGTGGAACAAAAGCATGGAGAAAACTGATGATGTACAACTATGGAGACTGCTCTGGGCCCTCCCCCTTCTCTCTGTCTCTGTTAAAAAACAGTAAAATAAAAGGAAACAGTGGTGAAGAGGAGTGAACATTAACTAAAAACCTGTTATCCTCCAGGCATAGGGCTGGGGTGCTTCCGTAAAATATTTCCTTGTAGCATCTACACACCCACCCACCCACACACACACAGTCTGTGTTGTAGCAATAATCACTTCCATACATCAGATAAGGGAATAATTCAGGCTCATCCAGTTTATACAACTAGTCCACAATATCAGGTTCATAAGCGGCTAATGTAGAACTCAAGTCCAAAGGCCTCTGAGGTGAAAAGCCACGCTCTCTCCTTTGTACCACCCTGCCCAGGAGAACATTACTCCAAGCCCTTCAGGGCTTGAGGGACTTATGATGAGAATGTGTCAGTAACTTTAAAAAAGGCTTGAAACAACCAAGTGAATTAGAGTCTAATGGCAACAACTGAATAGAACTCTGAATCTTAATCTTTCTGTCACAAAAGACAAAGAAGGATGGTCAGGATTAACACAGTTGGCAATCTCAGCAGCCTGCCATCAGCAGTACCCTCTGAGCACACACCGAATAGCACTTAGTCCTGCCCGAGCTATTGTGACTGACAAGAGAAGTGCTCTGTCTTCTGAACATGCATGACACGGACGATTTTCCAAATGAATTATTCATTCAAAGCTTCTAACAAAAAATGAGTTGCTTTTCATTCAGTGAGGGGGCTGTGAGGAAGGGGATTAGAAGTGCTGAAGTGACAGGAAGGATGTTGACATTTTTTAACAGACTGAGGTGCTAATAATAAGCTTTAAGGTTACAGTTGCTAAATAAAGGCAAGCCTAGTGAAATATGTAATTAAAAAAGAAAAGAAATTGATTGGTGAAAGCACGTCAGAGATGACAAGTACAAGTGGGTTTGGTACCTAAGGTGTGAGAAAGATGTAAAGAGGAAACATATTTTCTGAAAATAGTTGTAATTTCTTAAAAAGTCAAGTAATTATTAAATATTCAAATGAACTCTGTGATGAATAGTGAAATGTATGTGCTAATATTATTAGGAACTTTACTCACCACAGAAAGTCTCATGCAGATGGTGTTTTAAAATTGATTTTTCCCCCTACACCAGACATGAAATTTGGGAATGGTGTTTCAAAAATATCTTTGGGACACATGCATAACATACAAAGAAAAAGTTGAGTCAGAAAAATTAAGGTCATGAAAGACAAAGATCTTAATATTTAGAATGCTTATAAATCAATGAGAAAACTAGAAACATTCCAATTAAAATGGGATAAGGATATTAATGAGCAATTCTCACAAAAAGGACATCAAATGGTTATTATAATTTCACGTGAAAACATTCTCAAAAGAAAATCACAAAAATTCAAATGCAAAGAAAAGTTTCAGATATTCTTTTTTTTTCATTTATTTTTAATTTAGCTAACTCAATATTAAAAGGAGAGAGTCTTGACAAGTTTGTTTTAAAAAAAAGCTGGTATCGTACATTGTAGTTAGGAGGGAACTTGGTATATATATTTTTCTGGAGGCTATTTTGGTGTAGTTATATATGAAAATTGAGAAATTTGTGAACAACTCATGTCTCAGAATTTATTCAAAAAAGTAATGGAAACAGTATGCAGATATTTGCGATTGATGGAATAGACGTGGAATGAAGATCTTTACCTGCAAGATCTACTTTAGTACCATTATGCTTTGAAGTAAGTAGGTGGTATCTTAACATTCCTTTGATAGCAGAGGGAACAGAACTAACTTCTTAAACATTAATTAATTTGCTCAGGGTCACTCAATTTAGAAGGCATGAGTAAGAAGGGATTAGAACTTAAGTCTATCTGCAAAGCTTGCATTCTGGTGATTGTAGGAGCATAGAAACTTTCTTTAAGAATTTTTCACTCAACTGGTTACCAGGTTAATGGACAATTTCCATTTTCACTGCAAAACAAAGGGATGGATGCTCACTGCGTGCTATGTGCCTGTCCTCAGTAGGCGTTCCTCTGCTTCTCCAACTGAATTATGTTCACCCATATGTATTAGTTGTGTTTCTCCCCATGCATTTATCCTAGGTATAATTATCCCTGTCATGATGAAATTTTACTTAAGTATTGCAAAAATTCCAGGCCCCACATAAGTGTAAAAACACAGGAGGTTTTTGTTTCTTTGTTTTGTTTTGTTTTCCCATAAAAACTAAGTTAAATACTTTAACAGACTCCATACATTTGAACTGCTAAGAAAAGAACAAAATAAAACAAAACAACAAAACAAAAAACTTTTGCTGTGGAAGTGAGAGAGAACAAAATAGTTGTAAAACATTTAGAAGATTTTATGAACTCAATATTAACCACTTCTTGACTATTGGCTTCAGATTTCTTAAAGTTCTTACTCCACTTAAAAATATTAATAAGTAACTAATATTATAGAGCACTATGGTAGGCAGAATAATGCCTTCAAAAATGAATACATCTTAACCCCCAGAACCTATAAATATGTTAGTTTACATGACAATGGGGAATTAAGCTTGCTAATAGTTTACCTTAAAATAGGGAGATTATATTGGATTATGTGGGATGGTCCAGTGTAACCAGAAGGACCTTCAAAGTGGAAAGAAGAAACAGAAGAGAAGAGAGTCGATGAAAGGTGCATGATAGGTACAAGTTCAGAGTGATGCCTTGTGGGAAGGACTCACCCTACCATTACTGGCATGAAAGGGAAGAAAGGGATCATAGATCAAGGGATGGAGACAACCTCTAGTAGATGGAAAAAATAAGGACTGAATTCTTCCTTGGACCCTCTAGAAAAGAACACAGCTCTGCTGACCCCTTAGTTTTAGCCTAGAGAGACTGGTGTTTGACTTCAGAACAACAGCACAGTAAGTAAACAATGTGTGTTGTTTTATGCTACCATGTTTGTGGTGCTCTGTTACATTAGCAACAGTACACTGTGTAAAAGTATTTTTTAATTGTATGACCTTTTAAATTTGCCTCTTTCAATCATTAACTTTGTAATAAAATCCCAGAAGAGGGAAAAAGAGTAGAATTCAACATACATATCTATAACAGTTACTCTTATTTGAAAATGTGAATGAGTTGCTGTGAAGTTCTGTTGAGGAAACTGGTGCAGAGTTACTGAGGTAGAGATCTAGAATCACACTCCCTGCCAGGGACCAGGCTTTGCAGCTCTATTCATGAAAGCTTTAGAAAAATGCCTGGTACCTAGTAAGCACTCAGTCAATGTTAGCTGTCTATTATTGCTTGACAGTCCATCAGATGTACAAGGCACTCTAGAACATCTGAAGCAGCACTGTCCAACCCTTTGGCTTCCCTGGGACCACATTGGAACAAGAATTGCCTTGGATCACACATAAAACACACTAACACTAAGAATGGTTGATGAGCTTAAAAAAAAAAAAAAGGAGGTTTCGAAAAAATCTCATAATGTTTTAAGAATTTGTATTGGGCCATATTTAAAGTCGTCATGGGCCACGGGTTGAACATGCCTGATCTAAAGGAAAAGTGTTATTATAGCTCTAGGTTAAGCTTGTAGACCTGTTCATACCCTTCCCCTATTTGCATCTGCTACTTGGTCCAGTTTAGTAGGTTTGCTTATATATAAATACCCCTGAGTTTTTTTGTTCTTTCTGGTAACTTTTGATTTCTGACAGTTTTCTTTTTTCCATTTTTGCCAAGTCTTACTCATCTATTAAGGTTTGGTTTGAATTTCTTTTCTATAAAATCTTCCCAGATAACTGCAGCCTATAGTAGTAATCTCTCCTTTAGCCATCTGGAACTGGGGATGCATGATTATGAGATTGGAGTTCATGCTTCTAAGGACTGTGTTGGGAGGTCTTTCTGGAATAAATAAAAAGATGAGCTAAGGGGGGAACGGATGAAGTCTCAGAAAGGTAGGAGATTAATTGTCTGAAAACTCCAGAGGAAGGCCAAGTTCTCTGGAGGGCATTTTTACTGCATTGAAAGCTTTAAGGGAAGAGTACTGAGCATTGACTTTGGGTAGATGGCGACAGGAACAAAGACAACAGAGATCGCTTTGAAAATTGTTGTTGTTATGTGTTAATAAAGAGCCTGGACTGGGGTTTGTGGTCCTGTCTTCCCATTGTTATCACTACAAATTTCTTGAGGACAGAATAAAATAGTACCTTTGCATTCCTACAATACCTTATCACAATAAGGTGCCTTGCACACAGTCAGCTCTCAAAGAAAATTATTGTTTCAATTCTTATTCATTGGATCCTAAATGCTCTACACATTTGAATACTCCATGGAGATAAGTATATAAGTAGGAGTAAAGGAACTTACTTTAATAACTATAAACATACAATATAAGGAGAATAAGAAGACAAACCACAGACAGGGAGAAAATATTTGCAAAAGATATATCTATAAAAGACTACAATCTAAAACATACAGAGAACTTAGAAAACTCAACAATAAGGAAAAGAAACAACCCAGTTAAAGATGAGTTGAAGACTTAGACACCTCAGCAAAGAAGATATAGCCAATAATCAGATGAAAACATGTTCCACATAATAGTCATCAGGAAATTTATCTTTTTCAACAAAAACAGCAATGAGATATTACCGTACACCTATTTAATGACCAAAATGCAAAACACTGACAAGACCGAATGCTCACAAGGATGTGGAGCAACAGGAGTGCTGGTGGGAACGCCAAATGGTACAGCAACTTTGGAAGACAGTTTAGCAGTTTCTTATAAAATTAAACATACTCTTTCCATATGGCCCTGTAATTATGCTTCTTAATGTTTACCTAAATAAGTTGAAAACTTATGTTCATACAAAACCTGCACATACGTGTTTACAGTAGCTTTATTCAGAATTGCCCAAATTTGGAAACAACCAAGATGCCCTTTAGTAGGTAACTGGATAAATAAACTGGAATAATATTCAGTGCTACAAAGAAATGAGCTTTTAAGCCACAAGAAGACCTGGAGGAACATTAAAGGCACATCACCAAGTGAAAGAAGCCAATCTGAAAAGACTTCATACTGTATGATTACAAATATATGACATTCTGGAAAAGGCAAAACTAAGAAGAAAGTATGAGGATGAATGGTTGCCAAGTATAGATAGGGCAGGGTGAGATGAACAGGTGAAGCACAGAGAAATTTTAAGGCAGTGAAACTATTCTCTACGATATTATCGTGAACTATGGATTTGGGGCAATAATATGTCAACATGATGAATCAATTGTAACAAATGTTCCACTCTGGTGCCTGGTACTGCTGGTAGAAAAAGGTGTGTGTGGGTAGGAGCAAATGGCAACTATCTACTTTTTGGACAATTTTAGTGTGAACTAAAACTGCTTTAAAAAATAAAATCTATTAATTAAATATATACACATATGGATGTATGTGTATGCATCATAGTTATGTATGGTTATATATATATATATATATATATATATATATATTTAAGAAGTTATAAAAATGTTACATATGTGATACAAATATACATATATCATATATACAAGTAGTCTTATTCTCTAAATATATTATTTATGCAGGGCTCCCAGAAGTACTTGGCCAGTTAATATATAAGTAAAAATAATAATAATTATAGCTTTTCTTTTATCTTTTGTCTTTCTTTATTGATATGCCCCACTTACTAGACAAAAGTTTTTGAGCCTTTGGTCTGTAAGGTCAGCTTTGCTTATCAGAGACTAAATAGATGAACTTTGGGTTTCTATATCCCATTGCATAAAGCATTCTTGTTTTGTCCTTAGATACACTTTCAAATCTTTAATAGGACCTGTAAAACCCACTACAATCTAATACCTGTCTACCTTCCGAGTCTCCCCTCTTGCCCCTTCATACTGTCACTCTTTGTGCTCTACCCTTAGAGAAAATCATTCTGTATCTTGACATTGCCACTTCTATTGTTTCCCTCAACAGGGCCTTCATATATGCTGTTCTTTCTTTCTAGACTATTCTATCTAAAACTCATATAGCTCCCATTGTTTTCTCAACTGTATCTGTCTTATGCATTTACCAGGCTACCGAGAAGCTTAAAAATCAAATATATAATTACACATTCTCTCTCAAAAAAAAGAAAAAAGTATTTCGTATTTGTCGAACTTGAATTCTGGATACACTTACTCTGCAGAATCAAAAAAGGCAGCTTACTTATTGTATAGCTGAAACAAGAAATGGCCACTATGATTAAATATGTGAATGGAAGAGGAAACCCAGGGTAGTCATCATGAGGAGAATAGTGATTAAAAACATAGACTCTGCTCAGATAGACTTTGGTCCAAATCATAGTCCTTATAACCCTATGACCTTGACAATTAATCTCTTCAAGCCTTGCTTCCCTCCTCTGTAAAACTGGGGATCTGATAGTCTCCTGCTTGATAGAGTGTTTGTAAAGATTAATGTTTTTGTAAATGTTAAATTTCTATTAAATAAGAGCTGCATTATTATAGATAATTATGTGTCAGTGGAGTACCCAGTGCATGAGAAAGCAGTTGCATACAGGCATCTGAATTACAGGAGTGAGATTTGGGTGGATGGCTATGTTTGGGGAGTTACTGGCATCCACAAAGAACAGGAGGTTCTAGAAGGAGATGCTCACAGGAGAGGGTGAAGAGGGAGACGTTAGGAGCCTGGGACCTCAACGTTTACAGGATGCGAATAAAAAAAGAACTGCAAAAAGAGAGTGAGAAAATGTCCAGAAAGTTAAGATCATTCTATTTGAAGGAGACGGATGGTGATTTTGATGAAATCAGTAATTCTGTGACTCACTTCTGCGTTCCAGATCATGCATATGAATGAAATTATGCTTTAGGAAAATCACAAATGTTTACATATCACAGACCTCCAAGGGTTTGGGACAGAGTCAAACCTCAGAATATTATATCTGCAAAAATCAAGAGTTTCATGAACTTTTGGGACCCCTGATCGGATCAGCATGTCTCTTGAAACACAAAACTTAGTCATCTTTGTAGGATACCACTTCATGACATCAGTGGCAATAAAACTATTCAGGCTTTAAAAATAAATTTGAAATATAGACTTCTTCACTACTAGTTCTTACAACAGTGAAATATCTACTTTGAGTTACACAGAGTTGTGGATGGTTTAATTAAAAGCTAGCACTCCATGAATATTATAGAGATAAGAGACCTGCAGCCAAGGGTGAGGTGCCTTGTGTGAAAATGCAAACATAACAAGTGGTAATGTTATCTTCTGGATTGGATTTTTAAATGGAGTAGCTGTAATGCTCCATAAAGCAGCACTCAATTTGTAGAGTCGCCTTGTACCCCTCCTCTGAATCTCTTTGCTGAATTGTAGGTCCAGCTGAGAAAAGAGGACATGAAACTTGAAATAAGATCTTTGCATAACATACAATTCGTACCTGATGTGCAGGAACTGGCAATCTGCTAACGAACATTCATGAGTGCCTGGCATTGTTGAAATTTCATGGGTGAACCTAGATTTAATCATACATAGAAGAGCAAGGTGTTTCTGTTCTCAAAGGGAATTGCCTATCTTCATGGGCTACTGTGGATGATGCTAGCAATAATGCAGTTACAGATAATTGTCATTTTGCAGAATTTGGGGTGGGTGGGGCCATTCACTTAGTATTGCCATGCTGCCTCAATTTCACCAGGTTGGGATCAAAAGGTGCTTTAGCTTGAAGTGAAATAAATGAAATAAGAAATGGAAAGCCAGCATTTTACCCTTCCTGGGCTGGCTATTAACCCTGCCTTCCTAAGCCAGCAGTGTTTTGAAAGCTGCTCTGTATGGCCTTTGAAATTGCATTCAAATCCTTCTCGGAAAGTCCTCTGACAATAACCAATCTCATATGGTGAGGGCAGCTTGAGACTGAAAAAGGAACATATAACTGTGATGGTTCTATTGAATATACTAGAAGGCATCTTAAAGTGGAATAATACAATTGGTTTCAAAAGTTACACTTTCTCCCAAAAGTCACCAGCAAGGGTAAATTGGATGGGAATGCGTAAAAATTGAGTTCTTCAGGCACTTTTTCCATGACTTGGTGCTAGTAAATTTTCCTAAACCTCCTTTTATTTTTTGGCTTGCTTTTTTCTCATTCATGGACTAGAGTAGAATATAAACAGCTGGTTCATTTGCAATCCATTATGACATTTATAATACTGCCATCCTCATAAAGACAATGTTTATTGTTAGGGATATGCTATTTCCAGAGTCTAACAACTTGTTATCTGGCAGGTTGTATATCAGGATTTTAAATTTATAATTCATCACAGTTTGGTCTACTTTAAACTGACCCCAAAAGCTCAAACACGGCAATTTTCTTTTTTGCTTTTAAGAATAATAATTGAAACATCATCCATTACTCATAATGAACCTGCTGTCTGTCTCTTTGGGGTGAGAACACTTTTAGCTAGTTCCTAGGTTTACATGAGCTGTACATTTTGACTCTGACATGTCCCTTCTGGTATTTATACTTTTATTCATAAACTTGGAAATTCAAGAAGTCTTATTTTAGGAACTGTGCACCAAAGAGGAAAAAATGAGTTGCCTTCACCTTAATAGCTTTCAACCTCAGTTGTGTGTGGTGGTGGTGGAAAGCGGGGAGGGGGAGGGAAATCGAGGGAGGTAACGTCTTTTTAACTAGCATCATATCATCTTAATCACGCTGGTTCTAAACAATTCAACCTCTATGGAAGTTGCAGAGCCAGAATCTATCTATCTATCTATCTATCTATCTATCTATCTATCTATCTATCTATCTATGTCTGTCTCTCTCTCACTGGAGTGGTGGGTGGAGGAGTTTATTATTACTGAGCTCCGCAGGAGAGAGCTCTGGCAGGTTAATTGCTACAACAGGACTAGCTGGGAGTTTGCTGGTGATATAGCGACTAAGGGGAGTGAAAGGGATTGACTATTCCTGTTACAGCACAAATATCTTCATGTGCCTCAGGTTTCTCAGAAAGATATGAAAAATAAATGTTCACTGTTCATTTTCTCTCTGCACAATACAAATAGCCTCCGGCTGAACATGGCAACTGCAGCACAGAGAATTAAAAAAAGAAGAGGAAATTTGCAAATTAACATTATTAGAAACATTCTGGCCTGAAAGTGCTGAAATCAATTTCAATATATTTTGCATTTTAATGAATTGCCAAAGAGATAAATCAGCTGTGTTTGAGGAACGCTTGCCTGGTGATGATGTTTTCTTATCGCATCTTGTCTTAACTGATAGCATTTAAAATGAAACCAGTGTTAATTGAAGACGTGGGGAATGTAACTGCTAGTTAATGAAGTATATGCATGCTAGTTATGCAGAATTAGAAATTTGCTTTTATGTTCTAACTCTAACATTGTCTTCCTGCTGTTGTAGCCACTAATTCCAAGTAGTAAAGCTCAGTGTTATAAATGGTTGAAAGGCAAATCAACACTGGCCACTGTTATAATCCCTCTGTGATAACAGGATGCAAATCTTTTGTTTTTATTTTACACTGTAAGCAACAAATTTCAACTCCTGAGCCTTCAGGAAGCCTTGGGGGAAGGCAGAATCTCACACTTCTTTCTATTAAGAAAAGCAACAACACAGCTTTTCAATCTATCAGCTATTTGTATTGTTTAAAATTACTTAGCTCAAAAAGGAAATGAGTTTCTTGATATTATTGAAGTTGTATATTCTTTATGTTCTATCTATCAGTGCTCACTCAGCAAATAATATGTGCTTGTTCAAATGATATTGAATAAATGAATGAATGAATGATTGCCCTCCTTTGATAAGAAAGAATCAAGGGGAAGCAGGGAGGGCTCAGTGGGTTAAGTGCTCATTGTGCAGCCTCAGGGACCTAGGATCAAATCCCAGTCCCAGCCTATGCGGACCCATATGCTGAACTAGGGAGTGCCCCCAGTTCAGTTCTCACTGGGGTGAGACCCCGGCCCAGTTCCTGCCCTGTGCAGCCCCGAGCCCACCTGTAGAGTGAAACTATGTGGAAAAACTGATAATATGCAACTATGGAGACTGTTCTGGGCCCTCTTCCTTCTCTCTAGCTCTGTCTCTGTTTCTCTCTCTCTCTGTCAAAAACAAGAAAAACAAACAAACAAACAAACAAAAAACAAGAAAGAAAGAATCAACCCTCCCCCTTTTCTCTCTCTCTCTTTGAATCTCTGTTTCTCTCTCTCTCTGTATCTATTTCTTTGTCAAAAACAATAAAAATAAATCTTTATTTAAAAAAACCCTCCCCCTTTTTCTCTCTGTCTGTCTCTGAATCTCTGTCTCTGTCTCTCTCTCTCTGTATCTATTTCTCTGTCAAAAACAATAAAAATAAATCTTTATTAAGAATCAAGACATTCCCCATTATGTATGTATATATGTTTACAAATATAACATGCACTAAAAGTATGACAATTAAGTTTGCAAACTTGCCACCATGTGTTTATGTTGACAGCAATGTACAAACAACTTAGTAAGGTTTCATAACCTTGGTATACCAGTGTCTGACAGCTATGTTCGTGTCGACCTGTGGCAGTGTTGCTGAATGGGATTCATTATTGTTATTGTGTATTATTGTGTGCTATTGCCAGAATGTCAGAGCTTGAATTAGAGCAACAAACAAACATTCAATTTCTTGTTAAACCTGTTAAGAGTATAAGTGAAAACAGGGACATATTAGTCAAAATTGATGGGGATAATGCCATGAAGAAAAGGGCAGTGGTCAAATGGATTCAACATTTGTCTGAGGGGAGAGTGTCACTGATGAAGAGAGGTCAGGGTAGCCAGTAACTAGCAAAATTGATGAAAACATTGCAAAAATGTGTTGAATTGTGTGTCAAAATTGTCAGCCAACTGTGAGAAGCATTAGCACACCAAGTAAACATTGATAGAGAAATAGAAAAAATCTTAACTGAAAATCTTGGATGAGAAGGGTATGTGCACAAATGGTCCTGAAGGACCTCACCAAAGAACAAAAGCACAAAAGAGTCGAAGTTTGCCAAGACCTTTTGGAGAAGCAAGATGATGTTTGGGCCCTATTATCACTGGTGATGACACATAGGTGTTCCAATACGACCATGAAACAAAGCACCAATGTGCATAATGGAAGTCAACCAATTCTCCATGACCAAAATAGTTTTTTTTTTAAAGACTTATTTTATTGTTTTTGACAAAGACAGAGAGAGACAGAGGCAGAGACAGAAAGAAGGGGGAGGGTCCAGAGAAGTCTCCATAATTGTATGTCATCAGTTTTCAACATGGTTTCATTTCATGCAGGTGGGTGGGGGCCGCGTGGGGTGGGAACTGGGCTGGGGGCCTTCTGCATGGGAGACATGCCCCCTCAAACCAGGGGCCCAACTGGGAGGCAAGAACCAAACTGGGGGCTTCCCTCATGGGAAGCACAGCCCAGTTCAGCATATGGGTCCACACAGGCCGGGTCCAGGATTCGATCCTCTGTCCCTGGGGCTGTAAAGTGGGTGCTTAACCTGCTGAGCCATCCCGGCTTCCCCCCAAATAGTTTTGTTAGTCCAAACCAAGAGTTAAAATGATATTACTAACCTTTTTTTGATATCAGAGGGATTATGCATCATGAATTTGTACTAACTGAACTGTCAGCCAAGTTGACTGTTTGGAAGTGCTGAAAAGGCTGTGTAAATAAGTTAGATGAAAATGACCTAAACTTTTTGCCAATAGCACTTTGCTCTTGCATCATGACAATGCACCAATTCTCTCTGTGAGAGAATTTGTAGCCAGTAAACAAATAAATGTATTGGAACACCCTCCCTACTCACCAGATCTAGCCCCCAATGACTTTTTTCTTTGCCCAAATATATAGGAAATATTGAAAGGAAATCTGTTTGATGACATTCAGGACATCAAGAGTAATATGACTATGGCTCTGATGGTCATTCCAGAAAGAGTTTCAAAGCTGCTTTAAAGGCTGGAGTAGGCACTGGTATTGGTGCATAGCTTCCCAAGAGGAGTACTACAAAGGTGACTGTAGTGATATTTAGCAATTAGGTATGTAGCACTTTTTCTAGGATGAGTTTGGGAGCTTAATTGTCAGATCACTTATACCCATACTCTGTAATAGCATATATAAAATTTACCTGAATTTTTCCCTTATGTCTTCTGTATGGATATACTACAGCTCCAACTTTGTATTGTTCATACTAGTTGCATTTCACTCTACTGTAGGTCATGAGTTTTCTTTCTCTTTCTTTCCCTTCCTTCCTTCCTTCCTTCCTTCCTTCCTTCTTTTCTTTCTTACTTTCTCTCTTTCTTTCTTTTCTCCCTCCCTCCCTCCCTCCCTTCCTTCCTTCTTTTCTTTCTTTCTTTCCTTCTTCCTTCTTATTGTAAAACAAAATAAATAAGTCAATCTTTTTCTTGGGAAATAATTTATTGAAAAGTAACAAGTGGCATATCATTTGGAAAACTAAAATTAGGCAGGAACAAAGGAGGCATTTTATGGCATCTTATACACCATAGAGTGTTTCAAGTCTGGAGGTTGCTGAGGCATCCTCTACTTTCTGTCAATTAAATAGAAAGTATCACTTTATCAAAAGGCCAATGCAGGACTTGCTTTTCATAATGCAATTCATAGGTTTTCTTTCCAGTTAAATATTTAATCTCATCACTAGTATGTCAAATAAGGAAAGATTAAAATTTTAATTGTGAAGAATCAGCTTCACAATTAATTAGCTTTTATGTAATAATGATAAACATCCTGATGGCTAGAAAATATGCCTGTTAGAAATTAATCATGGGCGAATGCTAGGATGGCTCAGCAGGTTGAACGCTCGCCTTTCAGCCCTGGGGCCCCAGGTGCTTGTACGGACCCATGTGCTGAACTGGGTGTGTTTTCCATGTGATAGGCCCCCAGTTCAGTTCTTGCCAGGGTGAGCCCATGTGAGAGGCCCACGTGGAAGGCTCCTGCTTTGGCCCCCAACTTATGGGGGCATGCCTACCATGTGTGAGCTCCCCACCCTCCAGCTTGGTTCATGCCCTGCATAGTCCCCCACCCACCTGTGTGGAATGAAACAATGTTGACAACTGATGACGGGCGGCTGTGAAAACTGCTCTGGGCCCTCCCCCTTCTCTCTGTCTCTCTCTGTCAATACAATAAAATAAATCTTAAAAAAAAAAAAGGAATTAATTATGGAAAAATTGGAAGGTCTGATACCATCAGCTAAATTAACTGCAACTTACAGGTAAGTATCAGGGATAACATCAGCCTTTTGGTCTTTATAACTGAGAACGAAGTGAGAAAATATTTTGATGCCTAATTATTCATTCATGCATTCAATAATATTTGAATGAGCACATACTATGTGCTGAGTGAGTACTGATAGATAAGACTTGGAGAAGCTACAACTTCAGTAACATTAACAAACTTACCTCTTTTTTGAGCTAAGTAATTTTAACTGTTTTCATTGGTTGGATTTTTTTAAAGTCAATTATCCCCCCGAAGCCAATTTCAATCAGTATATATCCTTGTTTTTACAAGTTTCTCTGGTATTACCTCCCTAACTGAGATCTCTCTGTGAAGCAGGGAGAGAGATAAGAAATCTCCCATCACATTGTCTCTCTCAGTCCTTTGCTCAATGATGAGGAAAGAAGCTATTGGCTGAGGACATAGAACTTGGGCCACTGAGAAAGTGAATGTCAAAAACTGTATTTCAGAGGATGCACTTGTGTGTCTTGCCAATCATTCTTGCCCACTGTTATACTTCCAATGTTGAAAAAAATGACCACAATTTTGTTGTGATGGCTGTCTGTACTGTTCAACTCAGTAACAGCTGCTGATACCTAAATTACTCAGGGCAAATGACTACACTTGGAGCTCTGCTCTACAACACAGTCCATGAGAATCCTTCTCAGGGTGTAGCTGAAAGAGCCCTGGACTCCAGTCACAGCCTTCAACTCAAATGCCCACCTCTTCCATTTATTCTTTGTATATCCCCAGCAGTGTTATTTTCTGAGCCTCGGTTTCCTTTTCTATAACATGGGTACAGTAATAACGACTTTATAACTCTTGTAGGGTTGCTTAAAGGTTATGTGTGATAGAAAGTTCTTTACTATGATATAAAGTATATGTCAGGAACAGCAGTGATAGAAATATTATTAATAGACATGGTTTTCCAAAGAGTAGGACTGTTAAACTTGAAAAGTCAAGAAAGACTTTTTTATATGATTAGAGCTTCTAAAATTAAATACCTTGCTATTATTTTTTTAATATTTGGATAAAATTATATATGGTATAGAACTAAATCTCTCTTACTACTAAGATCATGGCTCTATTTATTAATTTGTTAACATCTGCTCACCTTGATTGTGTCATACAGTTATGGAGTGAGTCAAATATAATCTCTAGCACAACCAATTTTTGTAAACATCATATATAAAACATAGAGTTATTTAATAAACATGAGGTGTTAGGGTGATGAATTCTTACAGTAAACACAAGGGTAAAGAGCCTTTAGAAATTAATCTGATTCCTCCTGATGTACTTTTCTAGAGAGGTGACAACATGGTATGTAGCCAAGTTGGCTTTGAAAAACCATCACTAGCAGTTATTTTTTCTGATCATTTAAAATGTCAGTTGCAGGTATCAAAGGGATAATTGGCCAGAGACTGAACTGGAAACCCTACTGCATGAAAGGCGTGGGATGTTTTTCCTTTTATTGATTTTGTTTAATATAAGCAATATTTCAAAGTCAATAGCAAAAAATAAATGATAACCAAACTTTAAACTTATCCATCATTTTACCTCTATCTGATTAAAGCAATACACATTGAATTTAGACAGATTTATTGAGGTATAATTGAAATCCAAAAAATTCTGAACATATTAAATGAATACAACTTGATGGGTTTGGAGAGATGCATACACCTGTGCAACCACGTGGACATACTCTTCACCTTGTGTGTTTGTTTGTTTGCTTAAATTTCTGGTAAGAATACTTCACATGAGATCTATTCTCTTAACAATTTTTAAGTGTATGATAAACTATAAGCACTATGTTGTATAGCAGATCTCTAGAACTTCCTCATCTTCTGTAACTGAAACTTTATGCCTGTTACACAACTCCCCATTTTCCTATCCCTCATCCCCTGGTAACCATTATTCTACTCTCTGTTTCTATGATTTTGTGCATTTTAGATATCTCATAGAAGTGGAATTATGCTGTATTTATTCTTCTGTAATGGCTTATATCACTTATTGTAACATTCTTTAGGTCCATTCACATCCCATAGGGCAGGATTTCCTTTTTAAGGCTGAATAATATTTCATGTTCTGTATATGTGACATTTTATTTATCCATTCATCTGTCAATGGACATTACATTGTTTCCATATCTTGGCTATTGTGAATAATGCTGAGATGAACTTGGTAATGAAGATATCTCTTCTCATTAAGATTCTGATTTCTATTATTTTGGATGTATGCCCAGAAATGAGATTACTGGATCATATGGTAGTTCTGTTGTTAATATTTTTAGGAAACTCCATACTGTTTTCCATAGCTGCTGTACCATTTTACATTCCCACCAACAATGTGTAAGTTTTGCAATTTTTCCACATCCTCACCAACACTTGTCTTTTGGTTTTTGACAATAGCCATCCTAAAAGCTCTGAGTTGATAACCACATCATAGTTTGGATTTGCATTTCCCTGAACATTATAATGTTGAGCAACTTTTGATATATTTGTTGACCATTTATATCTCTTCTTGAAGAAATATCTGTGCAAATCCTTTCTCTGTTTTGTAGCTGCGTCTCTTTTTTTTTCTATTAAGTTATAGAAATTTCCTATATATTTTAGATATTCTCTATCGGATAGATGCTTTGCAAAATATTCTCCCATTCTATGATTTGCTTTATAAAATCTGTTGATTGTTTCTTCTGCTGTGCAGAAACTTTATAGTTTGATGTAGTACTACTTACTTATTTTGCTTGTTATCTGTACTTTTGGTGTTATATCCAAAAATAATTACCAAGATTGATGTCAAGAAGCTTGCTCCCTAGATTTTCTTCTAGGCATTTTAACTTTTTGATCTTCTATTTAAGTTTTTCATCAATCTTGAGTTGATTTTTATGTATGGTGTAGCATGAGTTTAATTTCTCTCTTTTCCTTGTGAATATCCTGTTTTCAGTACTATTTGTTAAAGAGACTATCGTTTGCTCATTTTGTATTCTGGGCCCCTTGTCAAAGATCAGTTGACTACATATGTAAGGGTTTATTTCTGAGCTCTCTATTCTATTCCATTTGTCTATATGCTGTCTTTATGCCAGTACAATACTGTTTAGATTACTTTTGCTTTGTAATATATTCTGAGATCAGGGAGTGTGATACCTCTAGCTTTGTTATTTTTTATCAAGATCACTTTGGCTATTCAGGGTCTTTTGGATTTTAGGATTATTTTATTTTTCTATTTCTGTAAAAAATTGCCATTGGGATTTTAATGTGGAAAATATTGAATCCATAGATGGCTTTGAATACTAGTCCCATGTTCATAAACTGTAAGACTTAATATTGTCAAAATGTATATATAATTTTAAATGAAAAAATAATAATATGAAACAATACAATATTTATTTAAAAAGTGAAATAAGTTTATATATGTTGCAGTTTTAGTCTTGCTTTAAGAATATTTTTAAAGTAGCTGCTCCCCTTTTCTCCCACTCCCCTCCAAATATTCTTCCTCAAAAACATATCCTCTGCTTTTTCTGTTGTAGCCCACTTCTAAAACTTGGTGGATAAGGGCCACATAAGTATATGAGTATGATTGCATTTAAAGAATGGTTAAAAAAAGAGGGGGAGGGGGTGGAGAAATGCCATTTTTTTAAAAGATGATAGATATTACTATAATTATTATTTCCTTGGAGTCAAGTTAATCTTTCCCCCCATCTTCCTTTTATAATGCTGTTAGTTTTGTTTGTTTTTTTAGTTTTTAGCTTAAGAGTTAAAGCTATCAGGATTTCCACAGGAAAAACCTAAAATTTTCGATTTCTAATGCAGCCATGCTTTTAACATTGGTTTCCAAAATAGGTGATAACAAAGTCTTACTAAAAAAAAAAAAAAAAGCATGGCCAAAATATTAAATGGTAAAGGGACATCTGTTTAAGATCTCTGCCTGGTGCTCATTTTGCAGGAAAGTCAACAGTGAATCAACAGCAATTGAAGACCAGTATCTCCTATAAAATGACAGAATCGTTAGCTTCCCCAAGAAAAGAGATATTCATACACAGAGAGAAATTTATTGACCGGTATCAGAAGTTTTTTAAAAGGCTAATATGAAACAAACAAATATATTTTATTAGGATTAACACTTTCAAATATGACTCTAAAATTCTTTCCCTTTGTTTTTTAATAGCTGGAATAGTTAAAGGTTTCATCTTTTCTTGTGTCAAATTTCAGTGTTTTTAATAGAAAAAAAGAAGTACAAAGCTCCACGAGAAAGAGTACTTTGATTAGCAATGACTGCCATAAGCATACATAATACGTATTTCCACATATCTGGCAGAGTACTAATACTGGTGGTGATTTTTCTCTTTGATTGTCAAATCCAGAGCTGTATTTCATCAGTGTTGTGGGCTGGCCTCACTACCCATACATCAAAGGATCAGGACATTACAGGCTAATTCTGTTTTGAAACAACTTAGTATAGAACATTAGACCAGGAATAAGAAGGTGCAGAACTTAGCATTTGTTATACTGCCAATTATCTGTTCCATTTAGGAAAAATCTTAATAACTACTTGAACCAGATATCTCATAAGAATATAAAATTCTACAGTTTCCTGATTCTATATCTATCACTTAGCTGTGTCAATTCACAGTAACATCAGAAAATGAAATTCTGAAAGTACTGTCATTAATACAGTGAGTGTGAGAGAAACTGAGGAGGTGTCTACAGAGACTTTTGTGGCTGCTCAAATATCTAAGATTGATTTAAGAAAGGATGTGTATAAAAGGTGAAAAGAGAGCCATATGACAATAGAGAAATGATACTAATAAAGCTAAAACTCAGAATCAGATGAAAATTATGAGAATTGATCAATTTAAAATTGATTGTGATAACAATGAAAAAAACAAAGATGGCATTGGACAATTGGTTGGAATACTTAAGACCCACACAAGTCATCCATGCTAGGGACCTGGTGTTTTTAGAGGGTCTCCCATTCTGATCTGCCACTTGGAGTAAAAAAATCATAAGATTTATGGGGTATGTGCACATAGACCAGACCCCTTGTCCATAGACATGATGCAGGTGGCTTGGGACTCTGAAATTTCCTGACCCAAAGCTTCAAGCCTGCGTTCAATGTATAGACCCTCTCCCTGGATCTATCCTCGGGCTGGATAGTCAACACATAGCTGTTTAAAGGGGTTTGGTGTAGTTTATAGGTGTGGGCTGAAGTGTGTGTGAAGGAATATAGATGAAGCCAGGGTTGGGAAGAGAAGTGAAATGGACCAAGGCAAGCTTCTTGAACACGTCATCTGTGCAGTCACAGGGACCCGCACAGAAAAGGACACTGAACTTAGTTTAATGCTCCACTATTGTTGTCTTAATTAATAGTCTTCATAATTTCATCTTTGAATTTGTGTTTCAAAGTGAAGTCCAACAGGACAATGGAAAATGCATGTAAATGGCAAACATACATGTAATATGTATAGTCATCACTGTTCCTTGCCACCCTATTTGCATACCAGCATTCACAATGCCCCATGAACATGGGATCCCAGTGTATCCACAATTCAGTGACATTCAGAGCAAGTAGGGATGTGCGTGTTAGGTCTGTGACTAAGTGAAAGCACAGCCAGGCCTGAGAGACCAGGCATTCCATTTGAACTAGAACTAGCTTTAAACACAAAAAAGAAAGCAGTGATGTCCTAAGAAACAAATAAATGAGGAACCCTATCATATTCTTTCTTTCTTGTTCACATTATGTCTTTATTAGCCAACAACTGACACTGAAAGTGATGACATAGAAGCAAAGGAAAAGATAGGGCAATTGATAGTTTCTTTCCCTTTTAGCCTTTTCTAACTCATCAGTAAGCTGAAGGTTGACATTTTTTGTAGATGTGCATATATGAAAAAGTAAACAAAAAAATTTAATTAATTTTTTGAAATGTTTTTATTGCTGTGCTAAAAACATGTTTGCATTTTTATTTTGTACTTGGTCCTACAAGTTATGTAGCCTATATTGGGTGAACCATGGATAGAAGGCACTTGATGGGGACTAGCTCCCACTGTATCTAAATTTTAACTGTCCCTTATTAAGGTATATTTGTCAAGATAAGAAAATAGAACAAAATTAACATATTTTTGTAGGCTTTTAACTCTAAATATTTGAATATATAATGTGTGGCCCCCTATATTTTCTCCTGCTTCAGACCCTGCAATTATTGTGTGTGGGCTTGCTGTTTGGAGTCGACAGTACTATAAAAGATAGTGAGAAGTTTTGCTTTTCTGAGAAGAGGGAGTACTCTCATGGACTGTTGGTTGCCTCTGCCTAATCCAACTGTGTCAGTGTCAGAAAAAGTAGAGGAATCTATATAGATTTGAAAATTAAATATACACCTGTACAGAAACTTCTGGGGAAATAAAGATGATTATAACTTGGCATGGCATGGAAAAAGGAGTTTAAGTGGGTATAAGATGGGGATCCCTTATAAAGAAATTGGTCAGGAAACTAGTTTGCAGTAGTGCTACTTCAAAAAAGAAAAATAGCTGCACCCGCCTAGCCTCGTTTGGTCTAGAAGAAATGCCAGGGCAATATCAGTCTTGCTGAAGTGTAAATAAGCTGCCTGAGCCTTCAGAGGAAACTTCTACTCTTCTCCGACATTCTGAATGTTTTATGATCAAAGGGAAAAGCCCTTGAATGTCCAGGAAAGTCAGGGAGTTCTGCTGAGAATTAAGATACATGGGAACTAGAAAAAAATTGTCTCTACAAGGTGGAAAAATTGTAAAACAAACAAAAACCAACCAAACAAAAACCAACCAACCAAACAAACAAACAAAAAATGAGAAGATAGCTTTGAGGCAGACAAATGAGAAATAGGCAGTCATTCTGAATGCAAAATGTAGGAAAAGGAAGTATCACATGGCCAGGCTTGACTAGTGGACGGCACCTTTGGGTGAAGAAAAGTTTACTTTGATTTTTGGGATATGTGGTCCTATGCCAGTGCATCAGCTTGGTGATGGCATGTGAGTACATGCTAGGTTCCCTGGTCACCTCAACCAGGCATGTTTTATGCAGTGTTCAATTAATATAGTCATGTATGGAGGTCTTGCCTATGACCACAGGGGAATATGAGCTCTAAGAAGATATCAAGACATTTAATAAGCACATCTGCTGTAAGAAAGACAGTATACTGAAACAACAAATGCAGATCTAATTAAAATAAACAGTGCTAAGTTTTAGTATTTAGTAACATACTAAATACTTACATAGGAATATGGGAGAATATTTGTAAGCAAACATTTTAAGAAAAAATATTTATGAATACCATGAATAGCTCCTGGATTAAAACCTTCAAGTGTGTCAAACAGGATAGAAAAGAGAAAAAAACAACAACACACATTTAGAAAATTGATAAGAAAAATTAAAACTAATACAAGGAGAAAACTTTAAAATGTCACAGAAAGAAAGAATAAATAGATTAACTCTAAATCAGTAGGTATCATATGGACATCAGGTTTCTCAATCACAAATGCAAGCCAGAAGAGAGCAATAATTTCAAACTTATGAAGAAATATAAGTGTGAACCTAGAATTTTATATCCTGCTGAATTATCATTTAACTATGAAATCACATAAAGATATTCTCAAGCATACAAACATTAGAAGGGCTACCATATAAAAACTTCCTGTGATAATACTTGTTATGAAAGTATGTAATTTCTAACTAACTAACTAATAAATTTAGTAATATGCTATAGAATATATATGAAGTATAGTAATTATAATTTATTTACTTAAAAGACTCAAAGATCAGATCAATTGGCATATTCACGCCAATTCAGAACTAAAGTTCTTGAGGAGGGTGGATGTATGAGTAGGTAAGAGGAACCCAGAGGAAGGAAAAAATCATGCTAGACTACTTTTCTTGTTTGAGGAACACTATAGATTGATGTTTGAAATATTTATAGGAAGAAATTAATGTAAGGGTAGGTCTTTATAAGTTGTATTTAACCACCAGGAGAAAATAACTAGAACGTATAAGTTTCAAATAAAAAAAAAAAAAATCTATCCAATGGAAGGCTATATTGAGGGGGAGTGTGATGAAGCAGAAGGAAATATGAGTGTGAGAAATAGGAAATATAAGTTAAATGGTCAAAATAAATCTTAATATGACATTAATTATAGTAAATGCAAATAAATTGACTTTATTATCAAAAGACTGAATTAAAAATATAATATCTAACAACAGTTTGTCTATAGCATTCATCCCTAAGAAAACAAAACAAGGAAGTTGGTAATAAAAAATGAAAAAGATATACCAACGAATATGAACTGTAAGAAATCCAGTTTAGTGATTTAAAACTAGATGAAATAGAATTTATGGTAAAATTTATCATAAGATAGAGATTAGATATACTAGTAAAATAAACAATATATCAAAAATATATAACAATCATGAACATATATGAGTATGTACCTAAAACAGAGTATAAAATATATAGTAAAAAAAACTTCTGGAAACATAGTAAAACTGAAAAGCTCAAAATTAAAAACAAAAAAGTTAATATTTTCATGCAAGTTTCTTAGAACCAGATGGAAGAAGCAGAAAAAAAATAAAGCAAAAAATTTTAAATAATGCTATTAATATGTTCAAACTAAGTGATTTAGGAAGAACTTTACATTTAACAAAAAAACAACAACAAAAAACATTTTTCCAAGTTCTATGACAGTTTCACAAGGAGTTATTAGAAAGAAAGAATAAACACATTGTTTTAAAGAAATAACACATCATAAAATATAACCTCCTACAATAATGTCATATGAATAAAATCATTACAAAAATGATAGATATGAATTAATTTCATATATCTCATTATTAAAAACAAATTTAAAAATTCTATAAAATGATCCTTGAGTAGAAGAGGAAATCAAGAAAAATTCTTAAATGCCTAAAACTAAATGACAATAAAAACAAAGTCAAAATTTGCATGGCTCAATTAAAGTAGTACTCAGAAATGGGTAGCTTTAAATTCATGTTTGTTAAGCTATAACATTTAAAACAAATGACATAAGACTTCTGACTTAGACCATGGGTGAAAAATGTAACTGTTAAAAAAACCCCAAAATTAATAAGTTATAATTATAAAAGCAATTGTCTAAAAGAAAAAACAAACCAAAATAGTGCTATATTTTTGAAAGAGTCATTGGCTAGACAATCCTTCTGCGTGACTGTACACAAAAAACCAAAAGGGAGAAAATGCAAATAATTAAAATATCAAATATAAAATGTGAAAAATACTATAAACATGAGCACTGGAGTCATATAGTTTAAAAAATGTAAATAACTGTATGCTAGTAAATTTGTTTAGAAACATATGTAATGGATGAATGCATGAAGTGTATAACTGTCTGGGAAAGAATAGGGTAAAGTGATATATTTGACATAAATATAAATGATAGAAATAGAATATATAAATAGATAACACTTAGGAAATTGAAATAGAAACAAAAGTGTTTCCGGTGGGGGGGGGAAGGGGGGGGAAGAAACAAGAAAACTAGAATTATAATAAAAAGGGGAATGAAGTAAATTGATTGATTTCATAAACTGTTTGCAAAACTAAATGGGACAATATAATATTAAATAGTAGGACAACACATTTATAAACATAGGTTCAAAAATTAAACATAGTATCAGTCAGCCAAATCTACCGGTAACCCTATATTAAAAATATCATACATTATTTCAAGAATTCAAGGATGGTTTAACACGAGAAAGTTGATCACTTTATTGAAGGAGAAAAAAGTACTTTAATATTAATAAACATTCTCTAGAAAACTTTAGAAAACATATATTTAAGGTAAAAATTCTTAGAATTAAGGAATAGAATAAAACATTTTTCATCGATAAACATATTATGAAACAAAAACTAAAGCTAAAAACGCTGCATTAAAATTTATGGAGAAAATTTTGTTGAATTTCCATCAAAATTGTGAACAAGATAGAATATCCATTATCACAATATAATTTAATTTGCTATTAGATGTCTGTGGTAATAGTGAATGACAATATATTGTAAGTATAAAAACTGGAAGAAGAAAAAATAAAATTATCATTACTTACAACAAAATGAATAAATTCTTAGAACTAATTGAAGTTCACCTAGGTCACAGGGTAGAACATCAACTAAAGTACATCAATATACCTTCATTGCCAACAATAATCAAGAGAAAATGGGAAATTCATTTTATATATATATATATATATATATATATATATATATATATATATATATATAAAATGAATTTTTAGTCACCTAAGAAACACAATGCCTAAATGGAGAAAAACGTAAATCCATAAAGAAAAAAAAATTAAGATAAATAGATGTGCACTGGGTGAAAAATATAACCATCTGTGTGTGCAAGGTCAAGAATGATGGAAAAGAGATACCATGTGACTACACAGAACCAATTATATCCAGATTTGTCTAATATAATAAAAAAAATATAACAGTGGTAGCAAACTTTATCAGCCTGTCCTCGTGGTATGTAGCAGTTCAGTTCAGTACAAATATAGTGCATTCCACACAATGTAGTTTTAATATTTTGCATACTTAAAAAACCAAATATAAATTTAAACAATATATTTTATGTAATCCAATGTTATTTCAGCATGCAGTCAATATAAATAATTTAATGAAATATTTAACAATTTTCTCAAATAGGTCTTTGAAATTTGGTTTTTATTTTAGATTTATAGTCCATCACAAGTGTTCAAAAAGCCATAAGAGACTGGTGACTACCAATACTCAAAATTTACCCACATATTTATGAACACTACAGAAAAAAAATGGGAGAAGTATGAATTGTTTAGTAGATATTGGTAAAAATATGCATTATATGGAGAAAAGATACACCTGGACGCTTACCTCAAATTACATATGAAAGTGAACTCATATCCACGGAATAGACACCTCCATTTGAAAGGCAAAACAATAAAATTAAAAGAAGAAAACACAAGAGGGAGTTTTTGTGCCCTGTGAGTGGAGAAAATTTCCTTCAGTGGAAACTAAAGAAGAAACCAAATAATGAAGTAAAGTGTCCCAACTTAATTATATTAAAAAATCAAGATTTTTCTACTTATTAAAAAATTTCATAATTAAAATTAATGGACAGTTGATTAACTGGCTGGGACAATAGATGTATAATGTTTTAAGCAAATCAAAATTCTAGCAAATAATAAACAAGAAACCCAGTGGAGAATAAAAGGACATGAATAGGCAATTGGAGAAGAGAAAGTCAGATAAACACTGACTCTACTTCACATGTCCTTCCTGGGCTTTCAAGACCGATGGTCCTATGACTTTTTACTCTCCTTGCCAATTGCTGTGTACACAGCTGCAGCATGAAACACTCCCTAAGAACCATGAATGGGGGTGGGGATGGGGGTGCGGCGCTGCTGTGTTTCTTTCTTTAGTTGGCTGTCTTTGTATTATGGCACTTGGTTTTTCTCTTGTAGTGTAGGATTTTCATGAACACAGATTGGGATTTTTTTTTTTTTTCCACTGACTATTGTCAATGTACTTTTTAATTTCCTGGCCCTCTTAAATTTGCCCCTTTCAATAAGTGACTTTGTAATAAATTTTTAGAAGAGAAAGAATGGGAAAGCAGAGGAATTATTACTATAGAAACAAGATGTATTTTACACTGAAATATTGTAGTCTGTAACAAGGGAGGAGTCAGTAGTGTGAGCATATATACACTGAGTGTAAATGCATTGGTTCAGAAGCATGCACATGTGTCATGACTGGGAGTTCTCCTGATTCTATAGCAATTAAAATGATATTCACTTAGTACCGTATATATCTATTAAGCATCTTCCAATGCTAATATTAAACCAATGTGGCCCAGCTTAGATTTTAGGGAACTAGTATATATTTTACCCTCTAGTATGTCAAAGATCAAGGTTGATGTAGTTCCTCACAATATCCTGGTGTATATATACCTTGCTCATATCTGAGTTGAAAATAAACGCAAATCATATTATCTGTTTAAATTTGTTTTAGTACTCATTCTATACTGTTGCTTTAAGTTAGAGTGGGTATTTTTGCAGTACTCCCTGTAGTAAGTTATTAAACCAAAGAGCCTCTTTGTGGAAAACTCAAAATGTGTGTGTGTGTGTGTGTATGAGAGAGAGAGAGAGAGAGAGAGAGAGAGAGAGAGAGAGAGAGAGAGAGAGAGAATATTTTTTCATTTCTCTATTGAGAGAGAAAAGAAAAAAATTGGGTTTCAGTGGTGGAAAATTAGATACTTATTTCGTGGAATTATCTGCTGCTTAGAGTACTTAGAAAATGACGTGAAAAGAAGGAATCTAAAGTTGGAGGCAAAAAAGAGTTAAAAGTTGTTTAGAATTCATTTTATTTGACGTGATTAACTTAGGACAATATTTATAAAGCCATATATTATGTATATGTATGCATGTGTGTCACTAAAGGCTAGTTATAATATGTCAACAGTTAGTGTAAGGCGTTCTTATGGTTTCTTTCTGTTTGTTTATCTTAAAACTGGCTGTATGTCAGATTCACCGGTGGAAGCAAAGAAGTAAAATAAAATCCAGATGCCCAAGTTCCATCTCTGAAGATTTTTAATCAATGGGGTCTGGATTCCTCTGTTTAAGAACTTTCACAGGGATTCTGACTTGATGCAACAGTCACAATGTAAAGCCTCTGTTTAAAAGTAAATAATACATAATTATATTATCATTTCATGGTTACATTAAAGGTTGTACTTTTGATAAGTAAATCTAATGTCAGAGGTACACCCCACGCAAAAAAAAATAATAAAGGAACTAGTACTCACTACTGCCACTTGGTGGCAGCATACAAATATTGCAAGGGCAATTATTGTAGGAGACTAATTTAACAGAACCTTTTAGAATTGGAGGATCATATAGAGATCATCTAGTCAAGCTCCCACCTTTTATAGTTGTGAAAACTGGGCCCATAAAAGTGAAATAATTTATCTTTAGTCAAAGACAATATAATAGTATGAAGTAACAATATAGCTCTAAGCTTTTAATTTGTGCCATTTCTACTTATCTCAAATAATAGTTCAAACTTAACTGTAACAGATTTGGCATTAAATTCTTACTTAGATTTACTGGTTGGTAAATTACTAAAAACACTTTGAACCTTGCTTTTCACATATGTAAAATGGTGACACTTGACTGATACAGAGTAAGAGATAGACAAGTACTGTCCTTAACATATATAAGTACTTAAACGTTTTTGGCCTCTCATCTCTCTTAAACAGCCATTAACCTTTAGCTAGCAATCCTCCACAGACTTGACAGTATTTTGGCAAGAAATATGGTATTTTTTTTCCTTACTGGAGTTTCTTAGACCTGGTATTTGGACTGCACTCACACATCAACATCTCTTATTGTATTAATGAATTTGATATAATATTTTTAAAAAGCACTATGTAGGAATTAAGCTGACTGACTCTCTAGAAGTATAATTTAATAGTGGAATCTAGAATCATAAGCAGTATTTTGACAAGGGGTCCATATTGAAGATGAATAACTTATACTGTCATTCACCTATTACGAATAATCAGAATCCTTTTCAAATCTGTTGTAAAGGGTAGATATCTTCTTCTCACTCATTTAAGCTGCCTGACAAGAAAAAAGAATCTAAATTTTTGTTTAAAAGACTTTTAAAATAAAGGAAACAACTTTGTCAACTTTTTTCAAACTGTTCATTATCAAACTGGATAAGGTCTCCCAATAATCATTTCATAACAATGTCTCCATTTTTATTTTCTTCAAGTGAATAGACCTAAGAGATGTACAAATAACACAGAGCTACACTCTCAATGTATTTTTAACTTTTGTATGTAAACAATATGAAGAAAATAGGATCAGAGACTCAGCTATAAAAATGAATGAAATATCAATTCATGCTACAACATGTATGAAACTTGAATTATTATGTTAAGTGAAAGAAGTTAGACATAAAAGGCCACATATTGTATGATTCCATTTTTATTAAATGTCCAGAAACAGCAAATGCATAGAAAGAAACATTGTATTAATAGTTGCCAGGGGCTTGGAGGATAAATAGGGAATGATTGCTTAATAGGTTTGCGCTTTCCTTGTGAGGTGATGAAAATATTCTGGAACTACAGAGTGGTGAAATTGTACAACATTGTTAATATACTAAATTCTGCTGAGTAGTATAACTAAATGTAAAATGATCAAAATGTTGAATTTTGTTATGTACGTTTT